>CAUJRU010002191.1:0-89762 GCA_963277665.1 Viscum album | reverse complement strand
GGAGAGGATTTCAAAGAACATAAAAGTTTGTTTTTTGATCGACGTCCTAGTTGGGCACTTTCACACATAAGGATTAATTAAAATTTAATAATTCTCTACATATATTTTTGATATAATGGCTTTGATCTTATAGATTTCCAATAAACATAGAAAAATGCTTACGTGGGGTGAAACTATAAAACACAACAAAGGTGTGACACTGAGGAAAAGGCCACACAATTCTTTAACTCAAGGGGTATATGACTACTGGGGTTTTGAATCATATTTTACTAGATTTAATTGTTTTTAGAAAGGTATAAATGTAATTTTATGTCAAATTATACATTAATGGGGAAAACCGGAAAATCCTAGGAAAAAAATTATGGACTCACTATTAGGTGAGTAACCTTCAACCTAACATCATCGCCCTGGAACCATCACCCTAGAAATGTTATCCTCGCACTTTTTCCCCTACATGGTAACCCTATAACCTATACTGATTGGTTATATGGATATCCAATCAGTGCTACTGACGCCCATAGGCTTCATTGACACTTTTCAGTTTTGTCTTTCATTCAATACTAATATTTGGAAAACTTGTTTTTTGACTAACCGATGGCCCCCAATAAATCCCAATCTTCAGAATTTCGAAATAATGGACCATTATGGTACATGACATTACAATACCATCCTATAAATGGTCATGTTTCCATTTAACCATACTAGAGGAACATACTTTCCATGTAGAACCATCATTCTCGTCTAACCTACATGAATAAAATGTTCTTTAAATGAACCATCTTCATCGATAAAATACTATATTGGATAAAAATGTGAGATAAGCCTGAGTGATAGTGGAAAATCTGAGATACAATGAAGGAATCATGCAGGGATTGGTACCTTTATGGTAACAACTGTAAATAAGTAACCAACATAACTACCTCTATATTTTTGAATCACCTGACAAATCATTGAAAATTATTACAATGTTTTTTGATCCACCTATGCCACAATATTAGTGAAACTTTCAAGGAAATCTAATACCCAATATCAAACTCTATTGGACATATATAGAAATATCTTAATGATTTTTTTGAGACTGTACAATAGACAATTGGGCATGCTTAGAATTATCATGCACAATACACGATCCCAGTAAATATTCCTCTCAAACCTCTAACTATCATATGGGAGAATGGAATGACATACCATATGAATACTCATATGGTGACATCTCTATTTTTTACTGATAACTATTATTTTATTAGTACTAAACTAGTGGAATTTTCTTTTCCCATGAGACCCCGAAATATTGAACGCATGACCACAATATTTCCTGTTACACTTGTATTGTACGTTTTAACTCAACATCAGTCTAAGGTTGGTACGATGTGCTCAAAAGATCCTGTGTACCTATGTCCCTCTCAAAATACAACTTGAACTGATATGTAAAGTGGGTTTCCCTATCTAAAATGTTAGTATATGGGACCTAAGAAGTTGTACCTCCTCTTGTATGAAGAAATTTACAAGATCATTAACAATGATGGTCTCTTTGATTGGAAATAGATGTAAAACCGACGTAATCTTATCTAGAACAAACCACAAAGTAACACAACCTTGATGAAACCACACTACACCAATCAAGAAATCCATTATGACATAATCCATTTTCCACAATAGAATAGGTAACTATTGTAAAAATGCAGCTATTCGTTTATGTTCCTCCATCACCTATTGATAGGTGATACACTTTATAAAAAACGTGCTACCTCTCTCTTTTTTCATGCCCGCCAGAACTATCATCCCATGTCAAAACACATCTTGGAGACCCATAGATTCATTTACCATGTGGATGCATGAAAATACAACATCTTCTCATCACGTATCTCCAGTAGAGATCAAAAACATCAATTGACATATATAATGACATCGTCTTCAATCATTCAACTAGCTCTCTCATCATAACTCTTCTCGGTAGTTTGGAGAAAAAACCTGAGGATAAAATATTTTTCATCACCTATCTATTGTGAACCTATTAAAGCATCTCAGATAAAACACAATAAGATGCCACTCCCAACTAGCTTATTCCACCACATGTGTAGAGACCTGAAGCTTGACGTACATGGACATTACATTACTTTTGTGGAATACTTAGTACATAAAAAAAACACACACAAGGATCGTAATAGTTTAGTGTCTTTGGAAACTCGGAACGTAATCTTCTAATCGTGGTGAAAGATCTTCAACATCTCCTATAAAGATCTTCCTTTTTTTACCTAAAACATTTCTTTATATCCTGGGGAAAAGAAAACATAAAAGGGTGAGCTCAAATGCTCAGTAAGGGTAAACAAAAGAAATATCAATCACATCATATACATAAGCATATAACTTTTGGAAAATCTTAACCTGCAAAAGAGATCATAATTTCATAACATGGGGTAAATCATGGCAGTGAAATGTCATCACAATAATCATAACTTAAAACATGAAACTTTTTGGCATTCACACATAATCATAGAGAATCATTTCTTCTTAGTCAAGACTCATTTCGAAGACTATCTTAGTGGACAAAGTCCCTTTCTGAATCGAGTAACCCTCGTTTCAGTCCAGTTTCACTGAACCGGTATAACCTACCGTTCCAGTCCTGTCTATCTCATGAGATATAAAATCTTTACCCAATGCATTGGAGGGAGATATAGGTCCCACCCATCTTATAATGAATCTTTTATTATGTGTGCCACATAATCATAAAACATACATCATCACATAACACATGTAACAAAAACGGGATTCTTGAAACATCATGACATCATAAATAAATTCATATAAGATAAAGGAATTCATAAAAAATAATTCCATCACAACATGATCAAATCAATGTAATAATAGGGATAAAAACAGAACCCTTTACTATCTTTGATGGAAAATAATTTTGATAAAACACTTGAACTCCATTCTTGAGGAAAATATCCTTTCTTCTTCAAAAACACTTTTCTTTTCTTAAAATGTCATAAAATTATAAACTAAAAGAAGTTGATTAAAAATAAAATTTAAAACTTGTAAAGGAAGCTTCTTGGGAATAATGTTTTAAAAATCCATTCATGCCGTATAAGTTAAAAAAAACATTCTTCGTACTTTTGTCGGAAAAGTCAAAAAGTACCTCGTACGAAAAACGACAGAAGATTCCTTTCATATCCTTTAGTAAAAATTTACCGAAGGGTAAAATTGGATATAATATATTTTAGGTGGATGTAAATAATATTTCATATTGAGGAAACATGTATGTGGATGATAAAATACACCCCAGTAAATTCCAAAGTATAAACAATCTCGGATAAAAATGGGATTGTGATATTTCCCTTACCTTAGGTTCGATATTCTTCGTAAGTGTCCGAACCTCCTGTATAATGATTTAAATAATGTCATTGACTTATTACAGAATCATATTCATTGTTATGATATCATATATGGTTCACTTATGACATTATATTACCCATTCGTTTGTAAATTTCATGTTAAAGAGCGTTTTGGGTAAAATTGTTTCATTTGTCGTCTGTGTTTTGACTTGTAATTATTCATATGATTACATAGATCATGGTTACTTAATTACAGAATATAAAACATGATATATATATATATATATATATATATATATTCATAATATACATATATATAATAAATCAGTAAATGGAAATAAATACACCGTTCATGGAGACGGTAGTCCGTACGTACGCATGAACGCTGTTTTCGTTTCCTTATTGAATTGAATGGAATTAAGTAGATGACATAAATATAAATATAAATAATTCCAGTATCATTATCAGGTAATATATTTCATTATTACTTATTACATATACATTATAATCATTCATGAATGGTTAATCATTGAGAATGAATCTCATCGCGTCGTGGAGACAGTAGTCCGTACGTACGCACGAGCGATGATATCGTTTCCATGGTCATGGAATTGTGTTGAAGTGTATGTATACTATTTCAGTATCAATATAACTTTATAATAATCATATATAGTTACTAATTAAACCATTATACCCATCCAATTAAGGTGGTGGCGGAAAATAGATTACACCACGGCGTGGAGACGGTATTCCGTACGTACGCACGCGCGGTGATTTCCTTTTTCTGTAGGATGGATAGAAGGTTAATTAGAGTTGTTTCATATTTATAATAACATATCAGTATATAATTAATACTGATGTTATTACTTTATAATGAAACAACTAAAGAAGAAGAAGTTGAAGAAGAATGAAATTGGAAAGATCGGTAATGGATATTACCTCTTCTTTGGAATGCCTCTTTGAATCCTCCACTTAGGGAACTAATATTGGTCTTTGAAAAGACCAGGACCTCTAGGATTATTCTAGGGAAGAGGAGAAGGGATTTTGGTAGGGGCTGGCCGAGCTTGAGTGCTCAAATTGGTGTGAGGAGGAGGGGGAGGCGGTACCCTTTTATAAAGGAGGAGAGGGGCACCTTAGGAATATCTCAAAATATTATTTTATATTAAAGTCAAAATCGGTTTATAATGGTTCCAAAGGGTCTTATTTAGAAGCTAAAGTGGGTATGGGTCGAAATCCTTTCAACCAATAGGATTTAGACAAGTTTAGGGTATTATTTTAACCTTATCAATTAGATTTAACTCTAAATTAAATAATTTAACTTTTACCGTGTCTTTTTGTTTTCTTTCACTATATGGTTAATACACTTACTATAACATGCCAAACGAACCCCAAATTGTTTATTATTAATATATATATCCTTATCTAAGTCATTTGTCTGAACCTTAGATTTTTAGGAATAAAATAACAATTAATAATATAATATTTGATTTAAAAACTATTTTGTGTCAATTTTGACACTATTTGATATATGATTTTTGTGAAAGTCATAACATAATTATATGTTCCACCCAAGTTGATGAAATCAACACTAATATATCATAGTAACCTATAAAATTAGTGTAATTCATAAAAAGTCTCAAATTACATTAATTTGAGCATTTATAACATCAATTATGTTAATATTTCCTTAAAATGGTAATTACAGCATCATCGTTGTGTCATAAATAAATTAATTTATTTAAAGTCTAAAAATTATAAATAAAATATAATTATGTAGTAAATCTTTTTAGATTTCTAATTAATATTTATAGTCGAATTTATCTTATGTATAACCCTATTTTAAAAATGTATTAGTTATTAAACTTTGATTTTAACTATTTTAACTATTCATTAAATAAAATAATATTAAATGTCATAATCTAATCCAAGTGGACCAAAATGGTCATATTATATTCATAAGGTTGTTTTTGGTCGAATTACACTTATCCAATAGAATTAGGACATGTGTTAGGGTAATAGTAATATCATATTTACCCTTAGTTGCCCTATTTAATATTAACCGTGGTAAAAAAAAGTAAAATGTTACTATTCATCAAAAATTATTTTCATCCCATTGAACCACATTTTATTCCTTGATATCAACCGTGTCTGTCGGATTTTAGAAATTCCATTCACAGAAGCGGTAAAATTAAGTTTTATGAAAAATTCAGTTTTTAACCTACCACTTAGTGGTTTCACTATTCATCAAAAATTGAAAGTTTTCAGAAAAATGCCAAAATTTCATCCTAAGATATATTTCATATTCCGAATTCAAAAATGAAGTATATTTTACCAAATTCATAACATAGAAATTGCATTAATTAATTTTATAATTAAATCCCGCTGTTAAAACAAATAGCGTGTTTTTATGAAACAATATCTATCAAAAGATTGACACTTGATTATGTATGGATTAAATGTGAAATTACATCCAATGACCAACATTGTATTAAATTGTAAAAGTATATTCTAAATATACTTTAAAACCACTCAAATTAATGATTTATCACTATTAATTATTTCGATTAAAAAAAGTTGTTTTTAATTATAATTTAGTAATTTTCACTATTCATCAGAATATGAATGTTATCCGAAAAGTACCAAAATTTCACCTTAGGCTAAATTCGATACTCCAAATCTAAAAATGAATTCCATTTTGAAAAATAAAATTTACAAAATTTCAAAAAGTGGTTATTACTATTCATAACGGCTAGTTTTAATAATATTTTAATAGCATATCGTTGTTTCGGGAAACTCAGTATTGCGTACTACACACGCTATCAAGGAAGGTTGTGATTGCGTGTAATTCAAGGCAAGTCAAGGATGTGTGTTGTGCAAGTTCCTTTTGGTGTAGCGTAAAACACAAGACATTAGTGAAATTAAAAAGAATATTTTTCATAAAATCTCAGGGTGTTACATTCTACCCCCCTTAAAATGAATTTCACCCTCGAAATTCGTTGGGGTTATAAATGGTTTACTATTTGAAAGTTTCTTTAATAGAAACCCACATCGTAAAAAGGAATACAAAAACCAATATTTAAAAACAAAAGTATGAAACTTAACGGTTACCCAAATAAACTAATCACTGGGTTTCCACATAGGTGGAAATATGGATATGGAAGAAAAATCTAACCATCATGTTCTAATGGAGAGTGGTATAGAACATGGCTATGGAAAAGGCAACAATCACAAATCCATAAATTTGTGACGATCTAAGGCACCATCTGATTAATCAGATATAAGAGCACTAGGACAACATTTTTGGATTTCATGATCTTTTCCCTAAAGATGAAGAATTTCAATTAGAATAAATACTTACTTTATTTTGGTACAATCTCACTGTTGTTCGTGCCTTGAAAAATTTCCACTTCATCTCTTAAATAAATGAAGTTGAATTTATTATTCGTGAAGTGTTAGCAGATCATGTGATAGAATGACGGGTCATTCCATCTGTCTCAAACAAAAGGTTAGCAAAAATTATATACATAAGTCGATCTATAGTGAGATTAATCATATATGGTTCCTAAAATGGACTTATACTTCATATATCATACTGGTTAATATAATAAAACTAGTTTCTACTAAACAGGGACTTCCTGTAGGCCAGTGGTAGGCGATAAAGGCCAGTCGCACTTCCGTTGTGGGTTCGATTCCCATAGCCTTGTCCGAAGCAATGGGCTGTCACCCGTCCTTCAGGTTTAAATTTTTATAAAACTACATTACTATAACATCACATCAATAATATCAAAAAAAAAACTTCTATACTTAAACAATACTCACTTATGTCCAACATAATCCATTTCAATCTTTAGGCTTATCCATAATACTGCAGTCCACTCTCATAACATAGTGAAAACGATTACCAGAGATTTAATAACATCGTTGATCCTCATATATCATAATATATGTTTTTTTGGTCACATTCCAAACATTCAAAGTCCTTAATCATGTATTCTCTTGAATACCTTAGTGAAAACATGAATGCAGTTTAAAGTTAACACTTTCCACATACCAAAATCCTCAAAATTCTATATACTCAAACCATGATATCACTTAGTCCTTATATCAATCATGAGCTCATGAATACTATTAAACATTTCATTTTCTCGTTTTCCCTTCATTATGTGCATATCATCTTATTTCAAAAAAATATATCAATCACATTGAATACCACATCAATAAATATTGCAATACTCAATGATACAACATTAATTTGGAATCCCATTACATAAACACTTAATCATTCCACCACATTGTTGTCATATTCAACATTGCCAATAGTGATCGCATATGACTTCCCTTTGTCCATTACCTTCAGTGGTTGCTCATGTTGATCATCACTAACCCTTGGATTAGGGCATTTATTAGCATAATGCCCCATTTCCTTGAACTTGAAGCATTGAAGTGTTGGTGGTGCGTTCTCTGCGGTGTTTGCTTTATTCACATCATTAGAAACCCTTTTTCCATTACTTCGACACTCAGCTGCTCGATGACCTTCTTTTCCACACTTAAAACATTTTCTAGTCCCTTTAAGACAATCTCCACCATGCTTCTTTCCACACTTTGTGCATAAGGAAACATTCATCTTCTTTTCAACATTATTCTGAGATTTCTCCTTGAACTCCATCTTTCGTTTGTTGTCAAAACCATGAGATGGATATATAACACCAACTTCCATTTCTACCTTGATAGCACAACGCAAAATTTCTTCATAGCTACTGAAGTCTCTTATAGCTAATGCCCTTCGAAGACTTGGTTTTAAGCCACTGAAAAATCGATCAACTTTACTTTCAGGTTGGATGATAATGCCAGATGCATACCTTGCAAGTCTTGTAAAATTCGCTTCGTATATACCAACAGATTCATCATCCTTTTGCTTTAGTTAAAGAAACTCCTTCTCCATCTTTGTTCGAAGAATACGAGGGAAGTACTTATTGAAAATTAAGTTCTTGAACTCGTCCCATTCCATGGACTCAATTTGATCTCGTTGCCTTGTATTATTGATAATATTCCACCATTGATCAGATTCACCTTCCAAACGATATACTCCTAGATGACTTTATCATGTTCAGAACATTGAAGAACTGAAAATATCTTTTCAGTGGTACCGATCCATTGTTCAGCAACAAGTGGATCAGAAGACCCACTGAAAGAAGGTGGACGTTGCCTCATGAAGGACTCAATAGAATATTGTTCCCTTCTCTGCTCATTTGGAAGTCCAGAATGATTCATAGCTTCTGTAAGTATAGACATAAGATTTTGCACTCCATCTCCCATAACATTTGTTTGTTCAGGAGGGAAATCATTGCATTGTCCATTGCATTGACCAACACGGTTCCTTCGGGTTCCAGCCATCGTCTAAAACCCAAAAAGAATAGTGTGAGAGGCAAAAATCATGCTAGGGAAAACAACATAATAAAGGGGGGGTACCTTCAATATCTAACATCAAAGGTTTAATTCTATGATCTTTAGTGTAGTTCTAGTACTATAACCTATATGTATACTTAACCATAGGGACATCCCTAGACATACCGTAGAAATATCTCTAGGGATATCACTAACATTTTCGCATCCTAGTTTCCAAAGGTTGACTAAACCTTTCCTCTGATACCAACTGTAGAGACCCGAAGCTTGACCTACATGGACATTACATTACTTTTGCGGAATACTTAGTACATAACAAAAAAACACACACAAGGATCGTAATAGTTTAGTGTCTTTGGAAACTCGGAACGTAATCTTCTAATCGTGGTGAAAGATCTTCAACATCTCCTATAAAAATTTTCCTTTTTTTTACCTAAAACATTTCTTTATATCCTGGGGAAAAGAAAACATAAAAGGGTGAGCTCAAATGATCAGTAACGGTAAACAAAAGAAATATCAATCACATCATATACATAAGCACATAACTTTTGGAAAATCTTAACCTGCAAAAGAGATCATAATTTCATAACATGGGGTAAATCATGGCAGTGAAATGTAATCACAATAATCATAACTTAAAACATGAAACTTGGTGGAATTCACACATAATCATAGAGAATCATTTCTTGTTAGTCAAGACTCATTGCCAAGACTATCTTAGTGGACAAAGTCCCGTTCTGAATCGAGTAAACCTCGTTTCAGTTCTGTTTCACTGAACTGGTATAACCTACCGTTCCAGCCCTGTCTATCTCATGAGATATAAAATCTTTACCCAATGCATTGGAGGGAGATATATGTCCCACCCATCTTATAATGAATTCTTTCTTATGTGTGCCACATAATCATAAAACATACATCATCGCATAACACATGTAACAAAAATGGGATTCTTGAAACATCATGACATCATAAATAAATTCATATAAGATAAAGTAATTCATAAAAAATAATTCCATCACAACATGATCAAAACAATGTAATAATAGGGATAAAAACAGAACCCTTTACTTTCTTAGATGGAAAATAATTTTGATAAAACACTTGAACTCCATTCTTGAGGAAAATATCCTTTCTTCTTCAAAAACACTTTTCTTTTCTTAACATGTCATAAAATTATAAACTAAAAGAAGTTGATTAAAAATAAACTTGAAAACTTTTAAAGGAAGCTTCTTGGGAATAATGTTTTAAAAATCCATTCATGCCGTATAAGTTAAAAAAAAACATTCTTCATACTTTTGTCGGAAAAGTCAAAAAGTACCTCGTATGAAAAACGATAAAATATTCCTTTCAAATCCTTTACTAAAAATTTACCGAAGGGTAAAATTGGATATAATATATTTTAGGTGGATGTAAATAATATTACATATTGAGGAAACATGGATGTGGATGATAAAATACACCCCACTAAATTCCAAAGTATAAACAATCTCGGATAAAAATGGGATTGTGATATTTCCCTTACCTTAGGTTCGATTTGCTTCGTAAGTGTCCGAACCTCCTGTATAATGATTTAAATAATGTCATTGACTTATTACAGAATCATATTCATTGTTATGATATCACATATGGTTCACTTATGACATTATATTACCCGTTCTTTTGTAAATTCCATGTTAAAGAGCGTTTTGGGTAAAATTGTTTCATTTGTCGTCCGTGTTTTGACTTGTAATTATTCATATGATTACTTAGATCATGATTACTTAATTATAGAATATATAACATGATATATATATATATATTCATAATATACATATATATAATAAATCAGTAAATGGAAATAAATACACCGTTCATGGAGACGGTAGTCCGTACCTACGCATGAACGCTGTTTTCGTTTCCTTATTGAATTGAATGGAATTAAGTAGATGACATACATATAAATATAAATAATTCCAGTATCATTATCAGGTAATATATTTCATTATTACTTATTACATATACTTTATAATCATTCATGAATGGTTAATCATTGAGAATGAATCTCATCGCGTCATGGAGACGGTAGTCCGTACGTACGCACGAGTGACGATATCGTTTCCATGGTCGTGGAATTGTGTTGAAGTGTATGTATAATATTTCAGTATCAATATAACTTTATAATAATCATATATAGTTACTCATTAAACCATTATACCCATCCAATTAAGGTGGTGGCGGAAAATAGATTACACCACGGCGTGGAGACGGTATTCCGTACGTACGCACGCGCGGTGATTTCCTTTTTCCGTAGGATGTATAGATGGTTAATTAGAGTTGTTTCATATTTATAATAACATATAAGTATGTAAGTAATACTGATGTTATTACTTTATAATGAAACAACTAAAGAAGAAGAAGTTGAAGAAGATTTAAATTGAAAAGATCGGTAATGGATATTACCTCTTCTTTGGAACGCCTCTTTGAATCCTCCACTTAGGGAACTAAGATTGGTCTTTGAAGAAGACCAGGACCTCTAGGATTATTATAGGGAAGTGGAGAAGGGATTTGGGCAGGGGTTGGCCGAGCTTGAGTGCTCAAATTGGTGTGAGGAGGAGGGGGAGGAGGTACCCTTTTTATAAGGGAGGAGAGGGGCACCTTAGGAATATCTCAAAATATTATTTTATATTAAAGTCAAAATCGGTTTATAATGGTTCTAAAGGGTCTTATTTAGAAGATAAAGTGGGTATGGGTCGAAATCCTATCAACCAATAGGATTTAGACAAGTTTAGGGTATTATTTTAACCTTATCAATTAGATTTAACTCTAAGTTAAATAATTTAACTTTTACCGTGTCTTTTTGTTTTCTTTCACTATATGGTTAATACACTTACTATAACATGCCAAAAGAACCCCAAATTGTTTATTATTAATATATATATCCTTATCTAAGTCATTTGGCCGAACCTTAGATTTTTAGGAATAAAATAACAATTAATAATATAATATTTTATTTAAAAACTATTTTGTGTCAATTTTGACACTATTTGATATATGATTTTTGTGAAAGTCATAACATAATTATATGTTCGACCCAAGTTGATGAAATCAACACTAATATATCATGGTAACCTAGAAAATTAATGGAATTCATAAAAAGTCTCAAATTACATTCATTTGAGCATTTATAACATCAATTATGTTAATATT
This sequence comes from Viscum album, assembly GCA_963277665.1. Taxonomy (NCBI): domain Eukaryota; kingdom Viridiplantae; phylum Streptophyta; class Magnoliopsida; order Santalales; family Viscaceae; genus Viscum; species Viscum album. The sequence continues at coordinate 77,838 of CAUJRU010002191.1, read as the reverse complement.
TCCTTAAAAGGGTAATTACTGCATCATCGTTGTGTCATAAATAAATTAATTTATGTAAAGTCTAAAAATTATAAATAAAATATAATTATGTAGGAAATCTTTTTAGATTTATAATCAATATTTATAGTCGAATTTATCTTATGTATAACCCTATTTTAAAAATGTTTTAGATATTAAACTTTGATTTTAACTATTTTAAATATTCATTAAATAAAATAATATTAAATGTCATAATCTAATCCAAGTGGACCTAAATGGTCATATTATATTCATAAGGTTGTTTTTGGTCGAATTACACTTATCCAATAGAATTAGGACATGTTTTAGGGTAATAGTAATATCATATTTACCCTTAGTTACCCTATTTACTATTAATCGTGGTAAAAAAAGTAAAAAGTTACTATTCATCAAAAATTATTTTCATCCCATTGAACCACATTTTAGTCCTTGATATTAACCGTGTCTGTCGGATTTTCAAAATTCCATTCACAGAAGCGGTAAAATTAAGTTTTATGCAAAATTCAGTTTTTAACCTACCAATTAGTGGTTTCACTATTCATCAAAAATTGAAAGTTTTCAGAAATATGCCAAAATTTCATCCTAAGCTATATTTCATATTCCGAAATCAAAAATGCAGTATATTTTACCAAATTCATAACATAGAAATTGCATTAATTAATATTATAATTAAATCCCGCTGTTAATACAAACAGCGTGTTTTTAAGAAATAATATCTATCAAAAGAATGACACTTGATTATGTCTGGTTTAAATGTGAAATTACATCCAATGACCAACATTGTATTATATTGTAAAAGTATATTCTAAATATACTTTAAAACCACTCAAATTAATTATTTATCACTATTAATTATTTTGATTAAAACAAGTTGTTTTTAATTATAATTTAGTAATTTTCACTATTCATCAGAATATGAAAGTTATCCGAAAAGTACCAAAATTTCACCTTAGGCTAAATTCGATACTCCGAATCTAAAAATGAATTCCATTTTGAAAAATAAAATTTACAAAATTTCAAAAAGTGGTTATTACTATTCATAACGGTTAGTTTTAATAATATTTTAATAGCATATCGTTGTGTCGTGAAACTCAGAATTGCGTACTACACACGCTATCAAGGAAGGTTGCGATTGCGTGTAATGCAAGGCAAGTCAAGGATGCGTGTTGTGAAAGTTCATTTTGGTGTAGTGTACAACACAAGAAATTAGTGAAATTAAAAAGAATATTTTACTTAAAATCTCGGGGTGTTACAACATGCATCAGAGTCCTCACACATGGTGCATCCGCTACCATATTTTTCTTATTAGGCATATTGTCAAGCTCAGTGTCAAAGGATTGTAGGTACAATACCCACCATCGAAGCCAAAAATTAAGATCACATTGAATAATGACATAATTGATGATTTTATGGTCTTTAAACACCACAAAACACTCTCCTAATATACAGTTCCTCCCACAACACAACATGTGAACAACTACAGCTAACTCAAGATCATTCAAAGAGTACATTTTATATTGATGCATCATCAACCATGAACTAAAAACCCCCAATTTATCTCACTACATCAGCATTGCCTCAGTCATAATACCTAAAGCGAAATAGTATTCCATGTATCTCTTGAACTGCTGTAGAAATAACATGAATGGTGCTTATTTCATACTCTCAGTTTTCTCTAGAATGGTTTTATTATATGACTTTGATGACACAATCATTACATACATCTTAACTAAGACCATTAATGACAATTACATGTGTGATAATTCATTTGTAAAACGCATATAGAATACAACCTACCCCATGAAAATCTGTATGTCAAAAATGTTCATGGGATATTTCTAGGAAACGTTAGCTCTCACCTTTTCTATGTCCATTGGCGCTGAAGTCTGCATAGAGGTGTGACCCAGGAAGTGAATCTGTTCCATCTATAATTTGTTGTTTGTGACAATAGAATATAACTTATTATCTCCTTGTGAATTGAAAATGATCACAAAACGATTTTCATGGACTTATTGATAATGTAAAAAAACATGAAATCTTCCATAAAAACCACCAAAAATGAATCCAATTATGGATGGAAAACTCAGTTAATAAATGCCATGAAATCCACTGGTGTTTCCATGAGACCGAAGGACATAACTAGATACTTGTATAACCCATACCCATTAGGAAATTTAGTATGAGTTATGTCTTCAGGTAGGACATGAATCTGCTGATATCCTAACAACTAGAAGATCATTGAGAACACTCGATCTGAAAGAAGTTGATCAAAAAAGTTATCTTCCTATGGAAAAGGCTATCAGTTTTTAACAGTTGGGTGGTTCAGTTTATGAAAATCCTCACATATCATAAATGATTCATCATCCTTTTATGAAAAAGGACGATATATCCCCATGGAGAAGTACTAGTTCTATTAAAATCCATTGCCTCCAAATACTCTAACTGCCTCTTGACCTCAAAAGACTATGTAAAACCCATCCTGTAAGATGGAATGGATAATGGGATAGGTCTTAGCACTAGCTGGATGGAGAACACCAACACTTTCACTATAGGTATCCTAAAAATGTCATTAGATATGTTGTCCCTAAATCGATCCACCACTGAATGAAAGCCCACCCAAATCACACCCTAACCATCCACAAATTAACTAGAAACATAGGACGGTTACCCACACAACCCATGATGCTCTGGTCTAGCTATGCTCACCAAGAAATCGCATTCACCATTGTGAATAAACATAGAATCATCTTTTTCATTGAATGTAACCCACAATGATTGCAGTCAACATATTCTTGATTAACAATGAGACAGTCAATTTTAGGAATGTCCTAAAACCCAATAATCATGAGTAAATTAATATCCCAGATGAAGTGAGACCCAAAAACCTCAACGAGACACTCCTTACACAAGTGTGTATCCCCAGTTCTAACATTTCATGGTGTGTCAAGCATCAAAACACAATCAAAATGAAAAAACTACAATCCCAAGGCTATATAAATCTCGTGCAGAGATAAAAACATGAAATGATCATGTATTGAAGAGAGTAGATGAAATATTATAATCTAAAATGATATTACCTCTCTCAATATATAGTTCGATAATTTTTTCATGTTGGGTCTTTCTCACTAAATATGTATTGTAGGTACCATGTCCCTGTGACCCTGCCTGGCTACCATTAGTAATCCTCGCTATAGTGTCTGAGATCTTGATGTCTGGATACCAAAACCATGACCCCCACATCCCTTGTAGAGACCCGTATCCTGACGTACATGGACATTACATTACATTTGCGGAATACTTAGTACATAACAAAAACACACACACAAGGATCGTAATAGTTTAGTGTCTTTGGAAACTCGGAACATAATCTTCTAATCCTGGTGAAAGATCTTCAATATCTCCCATAAAGATCTTCCTTTTTTTTACCTAAAACCTTTATTTATATCCTGGGGAAAAGAAAACATAAAAGGGTGAGCTCAAATGCTCAGTAAGGGTATACAAAAGAAATAAAAATCATATCATATCTTTTTAAAAATCATAACCTGCAAAAGAGATCATAATATCTTAACATGGAACAAATCATAGAAGTGAAAATGAGATCACCATAATCATAACATGAAACTTGAAACTTTGTGGCACTCACACATAATCATGGAAAATCATTTCTTGTTAGTCATGACTCATTGCCAAGACTATCTTAGTGGACAAAGTCCCTTTCTGAATCGAGTAACCCTCGTTTCAGTCCTGTTTCACTGAACCGGTATAACCTACCATTCCAGCCATGTCTATCTCATGAGATATAAAATTGTTACCCAATGCATTGGAGGGAGATATAGGTCCCACCCATCTTATAATGAATCCTTTCTTATGTGTTCCACATAATCATAAACCATACATCATAGCGTAACCCATGTAATAAAAATGGGATTCTTAAACAACATGACATCATAAATCAATTCATATAAGATAAAGGAATTCATAAAAATGTTTCCATCACAACATAATCAAATCCATGTAATAATAGGGATAAAAACAGAACCCTTTTATTATCTTAGATGGAAAATAATTTTGATAAAATACTTGAACTTTATTCTTGAGGAAAATATCCTTTCTACTTCAAAAATACTTTTCCTTTCTTAACATGTCATACCATTTTAAACTAAAAGAAGTTCATGAAAAATAATCTTGAAAACATGTAAATGAAGCTTCTTTGAAATATTGTTTTAAAAATCCATTCATGCCGTATAAGTTAAAAAAACATTCTTCGTACTTTTCTCGGAAAAGTCAAAAAGTACCTCGTACGGAAAAACGACAAAAGATTCCTTTCATATTCTTTACTAAAAACTCACCTAAGGGTAAAATTGGATTAAAACTATTTCAAGTGGATGGAAACAATATTACATATTGAGGGAACATGGATGTGGATGATAAAATACACCCCAGTAAATACTTACGAATAAACAATCTCGGATAAAAATGAGATTGTGATATTTCCCTTACCTTATGTCCGACTTGCTTTGTAAGTGTCCAAACCTCCTGTATAATGATTTAAATCATGTTATTGACTAATTACAGAATCATATTCATTGTTATGATATCATATATGGTTCACTTATGACATTATATTACCCGTTCTTTTGTAAATTCCATGTTAAAGAAGCGTTTTGGGTAAAATCGTTTCATTTATCGTAGGTGTTTTGACTTGTTGTTCTTGACATCATTATTACTTATATCATGATTTACTTACTTCCAGAATATAAAATATGATTTATATATCATATATATTCAGTATATATATATATATATAATAGGTAGATAAATAAAATGAAAAACACCGTTCATGGAGACGGTAGTCCGTACGTACGCATGAACGCTGTTTTACTTTACTTATTGTCTTGAAATGGAAGTAAGTAGATGACATACATATATATATATATACATAATTCCAGTAGCTTTATAATGTCATATATTTCATTATTATTTCTTATATATACTTTATAATCATTCTTAAATGGTTAACATGGAGAATGAATCTCATCGCGTCGTGGAGACGGTAGTCCGTACGTACGCACGAGCGATGATATCATTTCTATAAATATTGAATTGAATTAGAGTGGATTATACAATATATCAGAATCAATATGATGTTGTAATAACTATGTATAGTTATTCTTTACACCATTATACCCATCCATGTAAGGTGGTGGTGGAAAATAGATTACACCACGGCGTGGAGACGGTATTCCGTACGTACGCACGCGCGTTGATTTCTTTTTCCGTAGGATGGATAGATGGTGAAATAGGGTTGTTTCATACTTATAATAACATATCAGTATATGAGTGATACTGATGTTATTACTTCATAATGAAACAACCTAAGAAGAAGAAGTGGAAGAAGAAATAAAGATGAAAGAATTGGTAACGGTAATTACCTCTTCTTTGAAGTGCCTCTTTGAGACCTCCTCTTAGGGCACTAGAATTGGTCTTTGAGGAAGACCAGAACCTCTAGGATGTTTCTAGGGAAGTGGAGAAGGGATTTTGGCAGGGGTTGGCCGAGCTTGAGTGCTCAAATTGGTGTGAGGAGGAGGGGGAGGAGGTGTCCTTTTATAAGGGAGGAGAGGGACACCTTAGGAATATCTCAAAATATTATTTTATTTTAAAGTCAAAATCGGTTTATAATGGTTCCAAAGGGTCTTATTTCGACGATAAGGTGGGGAGGGGTCTAAATCCTATCAACAAATATAATTTAGACAAGTTTAGGATATTATTTTAACCTTATCAATTAAATTTAACTCTAAGTTAAATAATTTAACTTTTACCATGTCTTTTTGTTTTCTTTCACTATATGGTTAATCAACTTACTATAACATGCCAAACGAACCCCAAATTGTTTATTATTAATATATATATCCTTATCTAAGTCATTTGGCCGAACCTTAGATTTTTAGGAATACAATAACAATTAATAATATAATATTTTATTTAAAAACTATTTTGTGTCAATTTTGACACTATTTAATATATGATTTTTTCGAAAGTCATAACAGAATTAAATGTTCGAACCAAGTTGATTAAATCAACATTAATATATCATAGTAACATATAAAATTAGTGGAATTCATAAAAAATCTCAAATTACATTAATTTTGGTGTTTATAACATCAATTATGTCAATATTTCATTAATAAGATAATTACTGCATCATCATTGTGTCATAAATAAATTAAATTATTTTATGTCTAAAAATTAAAAATAAAATACCATCATGTAGGAAATCCTTTTAGCTTTCTAATGAATATTTACAATCTAATTTATTGTATGTATAACCCCATATTAAAAATGATTTACTTATTAAACATTGATTTTAACTATTTTAACCTTTCTTTAAATAAATTAATAATAAATGTCCTAATCTAATCCAAGTGGGCCTAAATGGTCATATTTTATTCCTAAGTTTGTTTTTGGTCGAATTACACTTGTCCAATAGAATTAGGACATGTGTTAGGGTAATAGTGATATCATATTTACCCCTAGTTACCCTATTTACTATTAACCGTGGTAAAAAAAAGTAAAAAGTTACTATTCACAAAAAAATTATTTTCATCTCATTGAACCACATTTTAGTCCTTGATATTAACCGTGTCTCTCGGATTTTCGAAATTCCATTCACAGAAGCGGTAAAATTAAGTTTTATGCAAAATTCAGTTTTTTTTAACTACCACTTAGTAGTTTGACTATTCATCAAAAATTGAAGTTTTTCAGAACAATGCCAAAATTTCATCCTAAGCTATATTTCATATTCCGAATTCAAAAATGAAATCTATTTTAACAAATTCATAACATAAAATTTGCATTAATTAATTTTATAATTAAATCCCGCTGTTAAAACAAATAGCGTGTTTTTAAGAAACAATATCTATCAAAAGATTGACACTTGTTTATGTCTAGTTTAAATGTGAAATTACATCCAATGACCAACATTGTATTAAATTGTAAAAATATATTCTAAATATACTTTAAAACCACTCAAATTAATGATTTATCACTATTAATTATTTCGATTAAAAAAGTTGTTTTTAATTATAATTTAGTAATTTTAACTATTCATCAGAATATGAAAGTTATCCGAAAAGTACCAAAATTTCACCTTAGGCTAAATTCGATACTCCGAATCCAAAAATGAAATCCATTTTGAAATATAAAATTTACAAAATTTCAAAAAGTGGTTATTACTATTCATAACGGCTAGTTTTAATAACATTTTAATAGCATATCGTTGTTTAGTGAAACTCGTTATTGCGTACTACACACGCTATCGAGGAAGGTCGCGATTGCGTGTAATTCAAGGCAAATCAAGGATGCGTGTTGTGCGAGCTCCTTTTGGTGTAGCGTACAACACAATACATTAGTTAAATAAAAAAAAGAATATTTTTCATAAAATCTCGGGCTGTTACATTCTACCCCCCTTAAAATGAATTTCGCCCTCGAAATTCGTCGGGGTTATAAATGGTTTACTATTAGAAAGTTTCTTTAATAGAAACCCACATCGTAAAAAGGAATACCAAAACTTGGCTTTAAAAACTAAAGTATGAAATGTAACGATTACCCAAATAAGCTAATCGTTGGGTTTCCACATAGGTAAAAATATGGATATGGAAGAAAAATCTAACCATCATGTTCCGATGGAGAGTGGTAGATAACATGGCTATGGAAAAGCCAACAATCACAAATCCATAAATTTGTGACGATATAAGGTACCATCCGATTCATCAGGTATAAGATCACTAGGAAAACATTTCTGGTTTTCAAGATCATTTCCCTAAAGTTGAAAATTTGAATTAGAATAAATACTTTCATTATTTTGGTACAATCTCACTGTTGTTCATGCCTTGAACAATTTCCACTTCATCTCTTAAATATATGAAGTTGAATTTGTTATTCGTGAAGTATTAGCAGATCATGTGATAGAATGACGGGTCATTCCATCTGTCTCAAACAAAAGTGTTAGCAAAAATTATATACATAAGTCGATCTATAGTGAGATTAATCACATATGGTTCCTAAAATGGACTTATACTTCATATATCATACTGCTTAATATAATAAAACTAGTTTCTACTAAACAGGGACTTCCTGTAGGCCAGTGGTAGGCGATAAAGGCCAGTCGCACTTCGGTTGTGGGTTCGATTCCCATAGCCTTGTCCGACGCGATGGGCTGTCGCCCGTCCTGCAGGTTGTCCTTTTTCTAAAACTACATTACTATAACATCCTATCAATAATATCAAAAAAAAAACAATACTAACTTATGTCCAACATAATCCATTCCAATCTTTAGGCTTATCCATAATACTGCAGTCCACTCTCATAATATAGTGAAAACAATTACCAGAGATTTAATACCATCGTTGATCCTCATATATCATAAGATATGTCTTGTTGGTCACATTCTAAACATTCAAAGTCCTTAATCGTGTATTCTCTTGAATACCTTAGTGAAAACATGAATGCAGTTAAAATTTAACACTTTCCACATACCAAAATCCTTAGAATTCTATATACTCAAACCATGATATCACTTAGTCCTTATATCAATCATGAGCTCATGAATACAATCAAACATCTCATTATCTTCTTATCCTTTCATTATGCACTTATCATCTACTTTCCAAAAGTATCTGAATAACCTTTCATGGTTACTGGTAACATTAATCAGACAACAATGTAACAATCCTTACATGTCTCTTTATTCCATAGTACCATGATATTACTTATACAACATTACACATGATAAACATGTAATCATTCCACTACATTCTTAAACCATTGTCCAAGATTCAACAATTCTTTCATCTCACATATCATTTGTAGTCTCTTCATCATCATCAATATAAATACTTCCCATACGACCATACAGATTCTCTTCATGAGACTTTCCCTTAGGGCATTGGTTTGCATAATGCCCGTACATTCCACATTTAAAACATTTAACCATTGTTGATGTCATAGCAATACCATTATCCTCATCCCTGGTGTTAACTGAACGTTTTCCTTTGCACTTACTGGCTTTGTGTCCTTCTTTTCCACACCCAAAGCATCTTCCAGTTCCTTTGAAACATTCTCCTTGATGCCTCTTCCCACATTATTTACATAGGGAAAATTGAACTTTCTTTCCTCTATGATCATCTTGAAACTCCATCTTTCTCTTATTAGTCGAGTCAGGAAACTTACCAAATTTTACTTTATTGATCATATTATGAGATTGATGATTCGGCATAATGTTGATGTTTGGACTTCCAAATCCCATTTCATTTGGTTGATCATGAAGAATATCATTCCATTGTCCATCATATCCTCCATTATTGTGAATCACCTTTTTTCCAGCCATTTTCTAAAACCCAAAAAGAATAGTGTGAGAGGAAAAAATCATAATAAAGGGGGAGTAACTTAAATATGTATCATCTTTGGTTTAATCTAATATCATTACCATAGTTCTAGGACTATATCCTATACATATACTTATCCTTAGGGTCATCCCTAGACATACCTTAGAAATATCTCTAGGGATCTCACTAACGTTTTCGCATCATAGTTTCCAAAGGTTGACTAAACCTTTCCTCTGATACCAACTGTAGAGACCCGTATCCTGACGTACATGGACATTACATTACATTTGCGGAATACTTAGTACATAACAAAAACACACACACAAGGATCGTAATAGTTTAGTGTCTTTGGAAACTCGGAACATAATCTTCTAATCCTGGTGAAAGATCTTCAATATCTCCCATAAAGATCTTCCTTTTTTTTACCTAAAACCTTTCTTTATATCCTGGGGAAAAGAAAACATAAAAGGGTGAGCTCAAATGCTCAGTAAGGGTATACAAAAGAAATAAAAATCATATCATATCTTTTTGAAAATCATAACCTGCAAAAGAGATCATAATATCTTAACATGGAACAAATCATAGAAGTGAAAATGAGATCACCATAATCATAACATGAAACTTGAAACTTTGTGGCACTCACACATAATCATGGAAAATCATTTCTTGTTAGTCATGACTCATTGCCAAGACTATCTTAGTGGACAAAGTCCCTTTCTGAATCGAGTAACCCTCGTTTCAGTCCTGTTTCACTGAACCGGTATAACCTACCATTCCAGCCATGTCTATCTCATGAGATATAAAATATTTACCCAATGAATTGGAGGGAGATATAGGTCCCACCCATCTTATAATGAATCCTTTCTTATGTGTGCCACATAATCATAAACCATACATCATAGCGTAACCCATGTAATAAAAATGGGATTCTTAAACAAATGACATCATAAAACAATTCATATAAGATAAAGGAATTCATAAAAATGTTTCCATCACAACATAATCAAATCCATGTAATAATAGGGATAAAAACAGAACCCTTTTATTATCTTAGATGGAAAATATTTTTGATAAAATACTTGAACTTTATTCTTGAGGAAAATATCCTTTCTACTTCAAAAATAACTTTCCTTTATTAACATGTCATACCATTTTAAACTAAAAGAAGTTCATGAAAAATAATCTTGAAAACTTGTAAATGAAGCTTCTTTGAAATAATGTTTTAAAAATCCATTCATGTCGTATAAGTTAAAAAAAACATTCTTCGTACTTTTGTCGGAAAAGTCAAAAAGTACCTCGTACGGAAAAACGACAAAAGATTCCTTTCATATTCTTTACTAAAAACTCACCTAAGGGTAAAATTGGATTAAAACTATTTCAAGTGGATGGAAACAATATTACATATTGAGGGAACATGGATGTGGATGATAAAATACACCCCAGTAAATACTTACGAATAAACAATCTCGGATAAAAATGAGATTGTGATATTTCCCTTACCTTATGTCCGACTTGCTTTGTAAGTGTCCAAACCTCCTGTATAATGATTTAAATCATGTTATTGACTTATTACATAATCATATTCATTGTTATGATATCATATATGGTTCACTTATGACATTATATTACCCGTTCTTTTGTAAATTCCATGTTAAAGAAGCGTTTTGGGTAAAATCGTTTCATTTATCGTATGTGTTTTGACTTGTTGTTCTTGACATCATTATTACTTATATCATGATTTACTTACTTCCAGAATATAAAATATGATTTATATATCATATATATTCAGTATATATATATATATATAATAGGTAGATAAATAAAATGAAAAACACCGTTCATGGAGACGGTAGTCCGTACGTACGCATGAACGCTGTTTTACTTTACTTATTGTCTTGAAATGGAAGTAAGTAGATGACATACATATATATATATATATATACATAATTCCAGTAGCTTTATAATGTCATATATTTCATTATTATTTCTTATATATACTTTATAATCATTCTTAAATGGTTAACATGGAGAATGAATCTCATCGCGTCGTGGAGACGGTAGTCCGTACGTACGCACGAGCGATGATATCATTTCTATAAATATTGAATTGAATTATAGTGGATTATACAATATATCAGAATCAATATTATGTTGTAATAACTATGTATAGTTATTCTTTACACCATTATACCCATCCATGTAAGGTGGTGGTGGAAAATAGATTACACCACGGCGTGGAGACGGTATTCCGTACGTACGCACGCGCGGTGATTTCTTTTTCCGTAGGATGGATAGATGGTGAAATCGGGTTGTTTCATACTTATAATAACATATCAGTATATGAGTGATACTGATGTTATTACTTCATAATGAAACAACCTAAGAAGAAGAAGTGGAAGAAGAAATAAAGATGAAAGAATTGGTAACGGTAATTACCTCTTCTTTGAAGTGCCTCTTTGAGACCTCCTCTTAGGGCACTAGAATTGGTCTTTGAGAAGACCAGAACCTCTAGGATGTTGCTAGGGAAGTGGAGAAGGGATTTTGGCAGGGGTTGGCCGAGCTTGAGTGCTCAAATTGGTGTGAGGAGGAGGGGGAGGAGGTGTCCTTTTATAAGGGAGGAGAGGGACACCTTAGGAATATCTCAAAATATTATTTTATATTAAAGTCAAAATCGGTTTATAATGGTTCCAAAGGGTCTTATTTCGAAGATAAGGTGGGGAGGGGTCTAAATCCTATCAACCAATATAATTTAGACAAGTTTAGGATATTATTTTAACCTTATCAATTAAATTTAACTCTAAGTTAAAGAATTTAACTTTTACCATGCCTTTTTGTTTTCTTTCACTATATGGTTAATCAACTTACTATAACATGCCAAACGAACCCCAAATTGTTTATTATTAATATATATATCCTTATCTAAGTCATTTGGCCGAACCTTAGATTTTTAGGAATACAATAACAATTAATAATATAATATTTTATTTAAAAACTATTTTGTATCAATTTTGACACTATTTAATATATGATTTTTTTGAAAGTCATAACAGAATTAAATGTTCGAACCAAGTTGATTAAATCAACATTAATATATCATAGTAACATATAAAATTAGAGGAATTCATAAACAATCTCAAATTACATTTATTTTGGTGTTTATAACATCAATTATGTCAATATTTCATTAATAAGATAATTACTGCATCATCGTTGTGTCATAAATAAATTAAATTATTTTATGTCTAAAAATTACAAATAAAATACCATCATGTAGGAAATCCTTTTATCTTTCTAATGAATATTTACAATCGAATTTATCTTATGTATAACCCCATATTAAAAATGATTTACTTATTAAACATTGATTTTAACTATTTTAACCTTTCTTTAAATAAATTAATAATAAATGTCCTAATCTAATCCAAGTGGGCCTAAATGGTCATATTTTATTCCTAAGTTTGTTTTTGGTCGAATTACACTTTTCCAATAGAATTAGGACATGTGTTAGGGTAATAGTAATATCATATTTACCCCTAGTTACCCTATTTACTATTAACCGTGGTAAAAAAAAGTAAAAAGTTATTATTCACCAAAAAATTATTTTCATCTCATTGAACCACATTTTAGTCCTTGATATTAACCGTGTCTCTCGGATTTTCGAAATTCCATTCACAGAAGCGGTAAAATTAAGTTTTATGCAAAATTCAGTTTTTTTTAACTACAACTTAGTAGTTTCACTATTCATCAAAAATTGAAGTTTTTCAGAACAATGCCAAAATTTCATCCTAAGCTATATTTCATATTCCGAATTCAAAAATGAAATCTATTTTAACAAATTCATAACATAAAATTTGCATTAATTAATTTTATAATTAAATCCCGCTGTTAAAACAAATAGCGTGTTTTTAAGAAACAATATCTATCAAAAGATTGACACTTGTTTATGTCTAGTTTAAATGTGAAATTACATCCAATGACCAACATTGTATTAAATTGTAAAAATATATTCTAAATATACTTTAAAACCACTCAAATTAATGATTTATCACTATTAATTATTTCGATTAAAAAAGTTGTTTTTAATTATAATTTAGTAATTTTCACTATTCATCAGAATATGAAAGTTATCCGAAAAGTACCAAAATTTCACCTTAGGCTAAATTCGATACTCCGAATCCAAAAATGAAATCCATTTTGAAATATAAAATTTACAAAATTTCAAAAAGTGGTTATTACTATTCATAACGGCTAGTTTTAATAACATTTTAATAGCATATCGCTGTTTAGTGAAACTCGTTATTGCGTACTACACACGCTATCGAGGAAGGTCGCGATTGCGTGTAATTCAAGGCAAATCAAGGATGCGTGTTGTGCAAGCTTCTTTTGGTGTAGCGTACAACACAAGACATTAGTTAAATAAAAAAAAGAATATTTTTCATAAAATCTCGGGCTGTTACATCCCTGACCTGACTATCCTCCAATACTCATGCTCCCAGCCTTACGCAAATCTATAGACACTACTCTTGAACTTACTGTTGGAGCTGACCCTTTCCACTTAGAGATAGAGGGAAGTTCCTACAAAATAGTTGTATGTGCCTTATCCTTCAATAAGCTTGACACTCTACTAGGTCATGGTCGCAGTTATTTCTCATGTGGAATCACCTACCACACTGATGTAAATACACCAAGATACCTGCAAACCTAGCATATATATAACTCAATTCATAGGAAGCATCAAAATGATGCTTCCTTTTGGAAGATGTATATCTATTAATATGTTAAACGTCATTCCATATATTGAACCCCTACATCCCATAAATTTAATCTGGATACCGCGTCCCTATTTCACAATATTATTGATATAAGTCCACCCGAACATGTTTACATGAGATTTGATAGCATGTCTAAGACCTTCCGCGAATTGACTCACCCTCGACATCTCATCTGTAAGATACATCAGCCAAAAATGTTGTAGCTCTGTAAATTGTGTCGAGTATTCCATAACCATCATCACTCCATTCTCAAATTTCATAAAATCAATTGCCTACTCTTCTCACATAGTCAATGGGTAAATTTATTCATAGAATAGGATTTGAAATTCATCAAAATCCATATTCATAAGGCCATAATCTTGCTTCAAAATTTCACTCACGCACTTTGCTCCTCTACATAAGAAGTAAGTCTCATTATTGAACCTCCACCCCAGAGGAATCTCAAGATGCTCAAAAATAAATAATTTGGTCTATATCCACTGATCTATAGCTTGTGGAACTCCATCCCTTAAAAAGGTTGGAGGATGCTGCAATTGGAACTCCCATGATAGCTCATCCATAGTCATGAATGGTCGGGGTTATCCTTGGATTTTTTATATATAAAAAATGCAAACATGCAAAACAGTGTCTCAACTATTATGTTAGGAATAAAATCATGTTCCAAATTTGAAACTATTAGAGGATAATATGTAATCTCGTGACCCACCATATCAAAATTATGGTCAATGCCTTCCTTGCGGTCTTCGATTAGAGGTCATTATGGTGGAATGTGTATGAAATGACTACACACTCCCCAAGGAAGAACAACATCAAATAACAAATCTCATAGAATTGGATAGTTCAAAACCCATGATGAAACCATGTCAATACCACAACCAGCTAATTAATAATGGGAAATATAACAAACTTCTATCAAACCACAAGAAACTATTCTCCTTTCCCACTAAAAATCTGAACAAGGTAAAGTATCTACCCATCATTTAACATTCTTTTTACAATAAAGTAAACTTTTTTCCCTAGAAATATTACAATGGTTTTCCAAATCCAAATCCATGATGGATCATAACTCCATCTAAACACAACAATTTTTCTCATTAAAACCATAAGTGTAACACGTTCATTTAACATTTATATTACATTAGTGCTTCATTTAAAAATTCATAAGGGTCCATATTCTTTAGGGATTGAAATAATACATCATACCATTATCTAATTCACCCAACATAGAGAACATCCATAACTTCTATCCAATCAACTATAAAAATTGCATGAAATATCAAATTCATCATAAATAGCATGTCATAATGCATGGAATGTTATTCTAACATGTGTCTATATCATTCCTAAGATGGAAAACTCTCAACTCAATAGGTTGCAGATGAAATAGAACATAAAATATCATTTATATAAATAGACAAAATCATTTGAATAACCTAATGGTTAATTGGAATCATATTTAATAGTGAAAATCATTGAGATCAGAAATCATTTCCAAGAACTTTAGGTTTCCATGTATAAGAAGCTACTCTCGGGATCATTTTATAACCAAACTCTATTTTCTTCCTATCCCTATCTATTGTCACAAAATAGTAATCCATCCCAAAAAACAACTCTGATTCCTTGTTGTAACGTCTTAGACCTAGATTCCACCCTATGGTTCCCCAATCCTAGTTGGGAACATGGCCTCATGCCAATCTCCCCAAATTGCATTGGATAACGACATGCAACAAGGGCCATGAAGAGTAATTGGGGAGATATTTCCATTATTATTGGAGAATCACAATGGATTTCAAACATAAAAAAATATAAATAGTGATATTAGTTTCATTTAATTGAAATGAATTCAATACCAAAATATGTATCAATAACCTGTAGTGTCTCGTATAGAAGATGTTATAGATGGTATAATTCTCCCGAAACCATCCAGAACATTACATGATAATTTTATACATCAAAATTTACCCAGTATTACAAAAATACCAAAATTTTATCAAAACATCATAAAACAAATCTTGGTCTAATGATCCCCTGCTGTATTGAAATAGTGAACAACCAGTACACAGGTGCTTGCCCCTATCATCACATACAACCGTATAATATGTTTTGGTCACTTAGGAGGCCCAAATAAGTTGTGATACAATATCCAGTAGGTGACCACCTAGGTCTAAACCCTTCATAAAAAAATTATATGAATGATCTATAAAGTTTATATAATTAGTAATTTATTGTGTGTTTTCCCATGAAATATGTCTACTACATGGTTTTATAAGAAGAACCTCAGTGATAAATAAAAATATAAATCTGCTAACATTATAGAAATAACAATTAACAATTCACATGACCACATAGAATATCCATCAATACCAATCAAGAAACATCAACACTGTATAAAAAAGGCAGGAGTCCCACAACCACATGCTACTGTTATGTGTAGAATGCCCTGGCCATGTCGTATCGTGAAAATTACAGCCCAATAGATAGTTCCAAGGTGTCACATACTAGGTAATTCATGTAATATATCATGACCATGGACACCCTAATCTAATTAGAATTTCTAAGGCATTACATAGAGTCCCATGGGCATCCTAGTGGAAACTTGGTTAGAGACTAGATGTTTTTCTAGGATATTTCAAATAGAAAGTCATATGTGAGGCCAATAAATCTGATCAACAGTGTATCAAGGCTTGAGGAATCCCACAGAATCAATACCAAAAAGTTAGAGTCATCCGAAGGCATATACTATTGTATTAAAAATATGTGGAGAGCATTACATGGAATATATAAATCCATTCATTCAAGCATTCAATTTAACCAATCAATTCCATGTGAGTATACCCACTCAAATAAATATGCATGAACCATGTGCACACCCACTCATTCAATCCATTTATAAAATTCAGTAATATGGGCCAACACTCCAATATAAACTAGTTAACATTCCATTATCATTATATAAAGGTATACCCACCCATATATTTCATTAAAAAAAATTAAATTAAAAAAATATGGAATATCCATATATAACAAGGAAAGGAGACAATGCATCTCCAAATATGGATATTCTAGCTACCATGTCATTAACGGAAATCCAATAACTATGAACACACAAGAACACACCCCTTGAGTGGTTTAAATATGAATAAATGGGTTAATCCCTTAAGTCGCACCCCTTGGGGGTCCTGTAAAAAGGTAATGAGTGAAAAAAGTCCTAAATAGAACCTATTTTATTCTTCTTAGTATGTAATAAAGCCTATGGTGTGAAATTCACTAAAAACGAGATCTTGTCAGAATTTTTGACGACTGAAAAATGGGAAGAACACCTAAAAACATGAAAAAGATGATAGAATGCATATAAAACCTACCTCGCCACATTATTATAGAATTTATCCATTATCAAGTCTTGATTAGTATTTATTTGAGAGAAATGTGATGAATGGATGAAGAACATGGTTTTAGGGCATATTATCCTAAATCCAAATCGTGTAGTCATTATTCTAAAGAATCATGAATGATTAAAAATTAATCAAGTACTTACTGATGCAGTTCCAACATGAAAAAACACTCCCAAATTTTTATTCTAAATGGATTATAGATGTAAAAAAACTATTTTAGGTGTCCATAGTATCTCAAAAATTGGACAAAAATATTTGTGTGTCAAAATATGAGGCTACTACTTCTTTTATAAAAAAACCCACATCGGGCCCATAGATGACATATAATCAAAGAATATGGCATGCACTGGCTTATTTATTTATAAACCAGACGAGATACAATTTTTGAATAGCCTTTACATATTGTGTAGGCCATGTACACTACCTGTACTTAGAATGCATCTAGCTTTCATCCTCATTCGCCCATTCTTTCCAAAAAACAAACAACCCCTACCACGACCCGACACAGGGTCTAAGGGAAAAATTTATGTAAATAAAATATAATATATAAGGATATATCTGAACCTCATGAATGTCATAGGTTCTTATAAATAACTATTTTAAAAATGTTTTTGAAAACATTTATTGGATCATGGTTTTTTTTAAATTCATGACATCAGTCTTAATGAAGGAAAATTGAGACAAAACTACATTACTTATTTGGTATCATTGGAAACAAAAACCACATGAAGGAGGGAGAACACAATGGATATTTAAATAATCAAATATTTATGGTTAAACAACATATAATATATTAATGAGCATTATTTACACCAAAAAATGTAACGAGCGGTGAATAAGGCATAAATCTCATAGAAATAAATGCGAGACTACAAATACCTTTACCTTATATGTTCAAACACATTATATTAATAAAAACCACATATAAATTAGATACCAGTATAATATAAATATAACATTAAATCATATTATTATTTCTAATACCACATATTTCTTCACAATAACATGTTGTTTACACTTTAATGTTTAGGTCACACTTCAAGTAATATCCACTATTTAACATGTGTTAGAATTTTTTATATAATTTATCCACTTACCGATACAATTACTTCTATAATTAACCACATCATATGAATTTCATTTATATATAATATATATGTATTTATACTGATATATTAATGATTGAAATATGAAATGGAATACAAAGTTCATGGAGATGATGGGTTGAATGTACATTTGTATACTACTTCCATTTAATTCTCATATTCAATTTGGAAATATAAATTCCATATATGTATATATATTAAATATTTTTTTATAATTACAATATCATTTGTATCATTAACATTTATCAAACCCATCTTTAATACATTCCATGTTGATTTTGGAAAAATAACATATATTAGAGGAGCCGGTAGGCCAAACACCCCCAAAACAAATTTATCATATTTAAAAACTAGAAATTATTGATGTGGGTGTTATAAAATAAATATATAAGATTAAAATAAATCTTAAATATAATATATATCTAATTATAGATCATAGTTTATCATAATTCTCAAACAGGATTTGTGGTAATGAAAAAATGAACTAGAGCGTTTGGTGACGTGATAGCTCACCATACTAGATAATATTAAGTTTGTTTCCCATTAGGTGAATATCTATATATGTGTAAGTTGAAAAAGTAAAATAAAAAATATATTTATATTTAACATACTAATGATATTATATATACATGAAAAAAGATGAGTTATTGGTGGTGGATAATGAATATAATACAAAGGAGCTCGATGAAGTATCTAACCTTTTCTTTTGAAAACTCCTTTTAGTTTTCTCTAAAGGGATTCATTCGATGGATATATGTACAAAGGGATGTATATATAATGATGTTATAGATGTTAGTATTTTATTATGGAATTAGATTTCTGATATAATGTTTTTTATATGTTTGAATAAGTGGGGGGATGGTTGGGTGAGTTTTTATATAGGAGGAGGAGTGGAAATGTTATAATTTACTTTAATGGGAATTCCAACAATGTTATTCTTATGAGTAGATTCCCCAATAATATTACCAATATAATACATGAGATTTTAGGGTCTACTGTTTTATACCATATTGATTTTTGAAATGTTTGTTGGTATTTCTGAGCTGGTAGATTATGGTTTAGTTCTCTGTAATTCTAATTTGTCCCTTTGTAAATGTTATTAATTTTAACCACATTCAATAATAGTTTTTGTAAAATAATATGTTGAAATTATTTTCCATAATATATTATTCATGTTTTAATAATTTAATTCATTTTCACAATTCCAATTAAATATATGGAATAAATTGATATTAAATTATTCTCATATATTTTTCCAAACAATGAGTTATTTTTTTGGATTTTTTTAAATGTATGGGAGTTTCTGGAATAAAAATTCATTTGTAAATTTTATGAAATGTAAAATATTTGATTAATTTATCTAAAATTAATCATAATAAACATTAAAAACAAATTAGTAAATAATTTTATGATATAAATAATATAAATGAAAAATTATTTTTGAAATAAAAGTCATCATTTTTAACTATTAATTATCAAAAAATAAAATTTCCTCAAATGAACCATAACATTTACCCTAATATCACTTCATTATTATAATGTCAAATTTATGTTTATTTTACCAATATTAATTTATAAATATTAATAAACATAATTTATTGTTGTTCACATAATGATATAAAAATATTTTCGTATGAGAAAATATTATATTCAAAAATATAAAGATGTTACCAAAATTACATGTTTTAATATATATATTTTATATATATTAAAAATAATTATAAATAATATTTTAAAATTAGTTATTAATATTTATAATATCATGTTTTATGGAGAGGGTATAATTATGTTTTTTAAATAATTATAATAACAACAATTTGTTTCATAGAATATTGAAGAAGTATTTAATTTAAGACAAGTCAATATTTTTGTAAAACAATGATCTCTTGGTGTAGAAAATAATTAATATCTAAGTAAGTGTCGAGTAAAAGATAAAAGATCAAGGTAAATTATTTTAATCATAAAAAATGTAAACCAAAAAATAATCAAGGTGGAACATACTACCCATAAACTAATTTCACCCTAGAAACACATGATTCTGATACAATGAAATGGTATGGACCTCTATAGTCTATTCCAATGTGAAAATTCAGTTTTTAGAGTGTTTTCAGATGTCAAGGTTAACCATTTCTTTTGTTTTTCCAAAATTCAAATTTTCTAGTGGTGAATCTGAACTAGTAGGTCTTGGGAGTGAGTCACAATAGTGACTCATCTATAAGTATGTGATGATGTTAAGTAAACGAACTGATTCTTAATGGTGACTCATGATGGTTGGTTTCCAGCGGTGACTCATCTAATGGTAACTCTTCAAATGGTGAGTAATCTGATGGTGTCTCATCCAATAATGATTCGTCTGATGTTAACTTGTCCAATGGTAGCTTGTACAATGGTAAGTCTCATATTGATTACTCATCCACTAGTATCTCATTAGACAGTGAGTATCCCAAAATTGAATCATCATCCAATATATCGTCCAATATTGAGTCGCATAGGTGACTCAATGTAGTGATTCACATAACATTGAGAGATTTCAAATAGTTTTTCAAAATTATAGTTTATACAGTTTCACCCCATGAATGTTTCCATTGATGTAAATTTATTTTAAAAAAACTATTTAAATGGATTTTAATCCATTTTTACAAACAAGAATAATATAAATTTTTTCCTATATTTCATTTTTCCTTCCAACTATCATAATTGTGTTGTCATGTTTGTTAGGTCCACAAGGCTGAATACCCTGAGAGGGGGGTGAATCAGGGTATGACTAATTTAAAATTAAACCCTGTTCTGATCTAGTTTCACTGTTAAGAAAAACACTCTTCTCTCACATTCTCTTTGCACAACATAAACACAAAGTAAATCATGCACGTGAAACATCAATTTTTACTTGGTTCACCCTCACTAGGTTACGACCAAGGATCATACACTGACAATGCACCAATGTACCAAATCCACTATAAGCACATTGTTGTTTATATGGTTCAGGATAGATCACTTCTATTACTAGGCTCACTGCATTTAAAAAGGTTATGGTCAGCTCACTGCTTTCCTAAGAGTCACTCCCTATTTCTATTTTCTTTGGCTCACTGCCGGTGGAGAGGATCACCTTCTTCCTCTTCCTTTTCTCACTACTTTGGAAAGGATCCACTCAATGTTTATAGGCCTATTGGTCTTTTAATTATCACTAATGAATTCATTCTTTGTTGTTTTTAGATTATCTATTGACGTCTAACATTCACCTATATATGAATCTCTCTTTTCACCAAGAGTATTGGGAAATCATTCAGCTTTCACGCAGCCCTAAACCAATGACATGAAATAACCTTACATGGTGTCCTTCTCTAAACTGGCGTTCATGTCTCGGTGTGCAATTTAAAACTGGTGTGTAAGTCCTCCTCAACCACTTGCACGACACAAGCTTCTGCAACTCCATACTTGCTCGACGCACACCCTTTTACACCCAATCCAATATTGGCGCGCAACCAACATCTTTTTCACTTCTTCAAAATATTGCATGCATGTGTCACCGAACCACTTGTGTGAAACCTTCTTCTACAACTCAAAACTTCTGCAACTCGCTTACTTTCTCGCCCAAACCACCTTAGGTGCATGACTATCACCTTGCGTGAAACATATACTCCAGCGACCCACCACCACTTGTGCGACCACCACACCTGTGTGGCGGGAGATCTGATTTTCTCTAATTCTTGAACACATACCGATGAGGAGGGGTGTACCTGAATTTATATGCATTTGGACACCCTGTGCGATGGCGAGCAAGTCTCCCCTCGGCATGCAAGTTTCAGCTCTCATGTCTTTGTTGCACAAATCACTTGCGCGACCAACTGTAAGACGTCAGTGCCCCTTATCCCATTTCCATATTTTGATATTCTAATCATGAAAAACATTATCCGTGCATGTTTCCCCTCCTTCAAGTCCATGGCGCGCAAGTCCCTTTTCCAAAAACAACTTTTCTTAATTTTTCGATTTTCATGGAATCTTTTTTGGCAAACACTAGAAAACGGCGCCACCTTGTATCTGCTCTTTTTTTACCACCTTCAGTTCATCCATTCCATTTTCAATGTTCTTGAATCAGACATTGATTGTTAACCACAAATCATGAACTCAACATGACACCCAAAAATCCCCTTTGTAAACAATTTTTTATGTCATGGTTTTCATTGTCAACAATCACAACACAGATGTCCACTTTTTCAAAAAACACAATCACCTCAAAAATGCTTCAATGATACCTTTAGGGATTTTTCCCAATAATATCCCCCATTTGGTTTGTTGAAAACTCTTCCATAAAAATATACATTTTTAATTCTTCATCCTCCATTTGCCTATTGAGATTCTGAGAGCGATCACGGATTTACACAACACTTACTAGAATCCCACATGAGAAATGCTCAGTGTGAGAAAAAATAGTAAATGAAAAGTCTATCAATGAATCACTTCAACTCTGACACCCACTGTTGACACTAAAAGGATTATAATTTTTACCAATCTGAAACCAATTTTTGGAAATATTCTTACCACATTCCAACACTACTCTATTTTTTTTATCACTATCCTCAGTTGTCATGATTTATATTCTTTGATCGATCACTTTTAGTATCATCATATTTAATATGCCTACCCTTTCTCATTGTTATCCCCCTATCTTATTGTTCCACCTATCAGATTCCCCCCATAACATTCATGATATTTCATATACCACACTGTCTCCCCCTTGAACAATATCTATTTTCTCGTACTTCGTAAATGAACCCAAAGGTCACTCCTTTATATTCTATAAAAGAGTAGAGAACTCATATCATCACATTATGGAAAATCACATAAAACCTCGAGGAGGAGGGAGGGTTCACATCCACACCCTTTTAAGTTCAGGGAGTCGACTGACCTGGAAGAGCCAGTTGATGCCTCTAAAAAGCTTCTTTTGGTAAAGCCTTTTTCAAAATGTCAGTAACCTGTAGTTCTGTAGGCACATACTCCAACTTCACAATTCTTGGCCCAACCATCTCCTTAATAAAATGATACTTTATCTCAATGTTATTTATCCTTGAGTGATGGACGAGATTTTTTTTGAGATTTATAGCACTTGAGTTATCGCACTGGATTCCGATCAGATACTTCACATCAACTCCTATATCTTCAAGCTGCTCCTTCATCCACAATAAATATTTTCATTATTGAGTGGCCTCAATATACTTAGAATCTAAGGTGCTCAATGAAATGAGATTTTTCTTCATTCTAGGCCAATAAATACACAATCCACCAATATAGAATGCACCTCCTGACGTTGATTTTCTATCGTCTGCAGATCCGGACCAATCTGCATCTGTGTAACCCCATAACACTGATTGAGATTTGACATTATAAATTTGACTGAAATCCACGGTGCCTTTGATATAAAAAAATATTCTTTTCACTATGAGAATGTCTATTTCCTTGGGATTAATCTGATATCTCGCTAATTGGCATGTGGAAAAAATAATGTCAGGCCTTGTTGCGGTCAAGTATAGAAAACATCCTATAATTTTTCTATATTCTATGATATTAACTTCCTTTTCATACTCATCTTTCGATAATTTCATCCGAGTATCAACTGGAATCTTCATCTCCTTGTAATTCTCCATTCTAAACCTTCTTATAACATCCTTGAAATATTTTTATTGAGAAATGATAGTTCCATTACTTCCTTGTGTCTCCATTAATCCAAGGAAAAACAATATCTCTCCAATCATTGACATTTCAAATACAGTTTTCATGAAATCAAAAAACTGTCAGCACTGAGCTTCATCTGATCTGCAAAATATTATATCATCGGCATAAACTAACACAATTATCTGTTGATTACTATCATTGCTGAAATAAATATTGTAATCAACTCCCCCATGTTGTAAACCAAGATTCTTCATGTACTAATAAAGCCTTGATTACCATTCTATTGGGGCTTGTTTCATCCCATACAATTCCATCTTCAGTCTGCATACTTTTTTATCATCCTCGTGAATGAGAAAAACATCTAGATTCTCAATATATGATTCCTTCTCTAGAACCCCATTCAAGAATGCAGATTCGGCATCCATCTGGAACACATTGAACTTCCATTGCACTATAATGGCTAGTAATAATCTGATTGTCTTCATCCTTGAAACTGGTGCAAATATCTCATCAACATCTATTCCTTCTATCTGGGAGTACCCATTCCACACTAGCCGTGCTTTGTACCGAATCACTGTGCCATAATAATTCATCTTTTTATGATAGAACAATTTATTCCCAATGACATTCGTATCATCTGGCCTCGAATCAATCTCCCACGTATGATTTTTCTCAAATTGTTCTAATTATTCCATCATAGCGTGAACCTAGTACTCATCTTCAGCGGCATCAGAAAAAAATTTCGGCTCCACCTGAGATAATAATGATGTTTTCTATGATGATTTCATTGTTTGATTCTGAACATGATCTATCTGATCACAAATGATATTGTGGATATCAATTACAGCTTGACTCTTTTGCTTCTTAGCCGATTCAGATTTTGTTTCCTCTTTCTCATCATAAAAATCATCTTAGGAGTCATCCTCTACCACTTCTACTCCACATGTGTTTCTTACATCCTCATCACATTCATCTATAAACTGTTAAATGGGTCATTGAGTATTCTGTTCATTTTCAACTATTGTGACATCATTGCTCTCAACACTTTTTCCCAACCTTTTGTTGATGCATTTATATTATTTGATTTTCCCTGAGTAGCCAAGGAATATATCCTCATCCCCTTGTGACTCAAACGTCCTGTTATTTTCATTGTTGAGAATGAATAACTTACTTCCAAAGATTCGAATGTATTTCAACATTGGATTCTTTCCATACCACATTTCATACATAGTCTTCCCTTCCATCGGACATAACAGATACCTGTTCGAAATATAGACTGATGTCAAAACTGCTTCCTTCGAAAATTTCTCGGGTATGACCTTTTCAATAAGAATCATTCTGGACATGTTGTTGATGATTTGATTTATACTTTCAATCATTCTATTCTGTAGGGTAGTTCTCACTGATGAAACATGATGCCTTACCCCATGTTTTGTGAGATAGTCTTCAACATGACTGTTTGTGAATTCTGTACCTTTATTAGTACGAAACGTCAGTGTTTTCTACCAAAGCATCCATTTTTATTCCATCTTATACTTATTTATGCAATATAACACCACTATCTTATGTGTAACGACAAATACTTAGGCTATTCTGCTATAATAATCAATTAAAAGGACAATGTACCTTTTCACATTTATAGCTCGTGGTGAGATAGATCTACATACATCAGCATACCACAATTCAAGAAATCTGGTTGATTTCTGTTCCTTTGGGCTATATGTCTTTCTGATGATCTTATTTTGTTTTAAAGCATAGCTTGTATGAGTAAAATCACATGATATTTTTGGAAGGTATCTAGAAGCATCACTCATTACCAGATCATCCATGGATGGTTGTCATATATTACCAAGTCGCTTATGCCACAACTGGTTTTCTTCTTTTCTGGATAAAAGGAACATATCTTCTTCCACACTTACAAGGTAACGATTTCCCATTATCCTTTTTCCCTGTAGAACAATTTCTATATCATATCCTTTCACAACACACATCATTTTTGTAAATCAGATTGATTTACCAGAGTCACATAGTTGACTAACACTGAGTATGTTATAACTAAGAACCTCTACTACCAAAACATCAGCCCATCTCATTTCTTTTCACCCAAATTTAGCCATTTTGGAAGCGACAATATTCAGAACTTCATCGTTCCCAAACATGACTACTAATTCATTGTCATGGTTTATTCCTGTAATGAGATCCTTTTTTTCTGTCATATGTGATGTGAAACCACTTTCATGGATCCATACTCCTGAATGATCTGAATCTTTAAGAATAATTTGCAAAAATACTACCTTCTCATCCTTTTTCTTTTTGATCAATGTCTTCAACTTCACATGTGGTGTCATTTGGAGAATTTTATTTTCCTTAGAGTGAGATGGACCCGTTTCTTCTTATAGAGATGCAAATCGATTTTGTATTTGCAGCTCACTTGATGATTCCCAAACTTTATTCTTACGACTACTCCAGTTTTTATTTGGAACATTCCTTTGTATGATTGATGTGAAATATCTAGCCAAGTTCCCAAATCTTCCACACCAAAAACAATGACCATCAAAGGATGTTCTATAATATAGAGCTATATTTGGCTACCAATTTTGTTCTTGTTCCCTTCGGTATCTCTACGATATAGAACACAGATTTTGTGAATGTCCTATCCTTCCACAGCAATATCACCTAATGTAAGGAGAATTCCAATGTGTCACATCACTAAGTGTTTCCCATTGATATCTCATAATATTCTGATTTTTATTTGTATACAAATCATCCTTCAATCTCAGGATGGGTTCTTGTGGTCTGGATTGAAATTTCATAATTTTTTTGATTAATTACTGAATCAACGATAACATTTGAGCTCCATCGTTGCTTCTTTCCTACTAAACTACTAGCTTCCCCTTTCATCTTTTATTTCCTCTGAATGAACATCTTTTCTTATATCACAGTGGAGGTCAAGAGTTTTTCTTGATCCTTCAATTTTCGTTGCATACCGACAAAATCTTATTCGTGATCTTTGACAAACATGACTTGATCATTCACTTTTCTATTTAAGACATTGATCTCTATTTTTAGTACTTCAATCATATGTTTATACTGACTAACTGATACTGAGTTATATAGTGTTGATAACTTGAGTTTCTCAATTTCATCAATCAAATCAAACTTCTATTCTTCCTGCCGATGCATATAGTGTTTGGCATCACGAACAATTTTGTTTGCTTTCATTGTTTTGGGTCTCGTAAGATCTATCTCCTCATGAGTAGCCTATAACTAAGCTTGCATATCTATTCTTCCTTCAACTTATTCTTCTTCTTCATCACCATTAGTTTCATTCTTCTCATGATAACTACAGAAAACTTCCACCATAGAGTTTTCTCCATGATATTTGGAATTTTTAATCTCCTCCAAATCTTCATCCTTAGACTCATTTGAACTGTCTATTTCTTGTGAAGGAATATTCTTCTTCTTGTAGAAAACTCTCTTCAACTACTTATTCCCTTTCAATGAGGCTGAAGATCACTTCTTTGGAATGTTAACTTCATCTTCATCGTTTTCCTCTTGAAACATTTTGGTGCACCTTGCCGCTAGATGACCAACCTTTCCACATCGAAAGAATTCTAGTAGAAGTTTCACTTTAAAAATTCCTTTTCCTCTTTTAAAATTTGAAGAAAGTAATGACATAACCACATTTGTCTCTTCTTCTTCTTGAGAGTCATCAATGGTGAGCTTTTTCATGTCCATGGATGCCACTTCTTTGGATTTTCCCTTTTCCACATCATCATAATCAGAATTTCTCATTTCATATGCAATAATTGTTCTACATAGGTTATCCATTGTCAGCTCTTTCAGGTCTTTATCTTCCAAAAATTATAATTTTAGATTAAATTGAGATGGATGTTTCCTCAAGAAATTCTTCACGATCTTTATATTTCAGATGACATCCAAGACCCCACATGTCTTCCACAACAACATTTACCCGGTCGAAAAATGCATCAATAGATTTATTTAGGCTCATTCTAAGATCTTCATACTTTTTCCATAGAACATTCATTTTTTCCTCTCTGACTTTTGTATCTCCTTAATATATATTCAATAGTTTTTCCCAAATAGAATGTGATGTTTTTCATGACATCAGCTTCGTATAAATAGGATTGGATAGGGATCTCCCTAAGGCATTAATTTCTTTGTAATTTGCATCCATCTCTCTACGTTAAGCTTCTGATAATGCACCACTATTAATATCAGCTGTTATACCATGCATTGCTACTGTGAATATGTCCATTCCCATAGATCAAAAGTAGTGTTGTATCTGATTCATACATATCTGAAAATTGTTCTCGTCGAATATCGGAAACCCTTTATGATTAGTGACCTCCATTGAGAGAAGATATAATGTAAAATGTTCCCTATGATACCAATTGTTAGGTCCACAAGGCCGAATTCCCTGATAGGGGGGTGAATCAGGGTATGTCTAATTTAAAATTAATGCATGTTCTGATCTTGTTTCACTGTTAAGAAAAATACTCTTCTCTCTCTGTCTAGTTACACAATATAGATATAAAGTAAAGCATGCACATGACACAACAATTTTTACTTAGTTAACCCTCACTGGGCTACATCCGAGGAGCATACACTGGCAATATGCTGATGTACCAAATGCACTATAATCACATGGATTTTTATAGGGTTTGGGATAGATCACATCTATTTTGAGCTTCACTACCTTTACAAATCATAAAGTCAACTCACTGCTTTCCCATGTTTCACTCCATGTTTCTCTCTCTGCCTCACTGTCGGTGGAGAGGATCCCCTTCTTCCCCTTCCTTTGCTCAATTCTTTGGAACAGATCCAATCATAGTTTATAGACATGTAGTTCCCTTCATTATCACAGCTGAATGCATCCTTCGTTGTATGTAGATGCTCCGTTGAAGTCCAACTTTCACATGTAGATGAATCTCTCTTTGCACTGAGAGTATCGGGCAATCATCCAGCTTTCACGTAGTCCTGAACCACTGTAGTGAAACAACCTTACCTGGTTCCCTTCTCTAAGCTGGTGCACAAGTCTCAGCGTGCAATTAAAAACTAGCACGCAAGTATTCCTCAACAACTTGGGCAAAACAAGATTCTGCAACTCCATACATTCTTGACGCACACCCTTTTACACCCAAACCAATATTGGTGCACAACCAAAAAATTCCATGCTTCTTTGAAATATGGCACACAATTTTCACCAAACCACATGTGAAACACCTTATTCTACAACTAAAAACATGCACAACTCATGTCCTTTCTCACCCAAACCACCTTAGGCAAGCAACTATCACCTTGCACGCAACATATACTTGAGCGACCCACCACCTCTTGCGCGACCACCACACCTATGTGACAGGAGCATTGATTTTATATAATTCTTGAACACATATAGAATGAGTAGGGGTGGATCTATATTGATAGGCATTTCGACACCCTGTATGATGGCGTACAAGTCTCCCCACAGCAGCCACGTTTTGGCACGCAAGTGTCTACCGCATAAATCACTTGTGCGACGAACTCTAAGACTCCAACGCCCATGATCCCATTTCCATATTTTTATTTTATAATCATGAAAAACATTAGGCACACATGTTTCCTCTCCTTAATGTAAACGGCACACATGTCCCTTTGTCAAGAACCACTTTTCTTCATTTTTCGATTTTAGGCCAATACATTTGGCAAACATTAGAAAATGGCGCCGCCTTGTATCTGCTCTTTTTGTACCACCTCCAGATCATCCATTCCTTTGTAGAAGATCATGAATCAATAATTGATCGTTAACCAAATCTCTTGAACTCAACATGAAACCACAAAATCCCCTTTGTCAACAAATTTTAATGTCATTGTTTTCTTTGTCAACAATCACAACACAGATGTCCACTTTTTCAACAAACACAATCACCTAAAAAATGCTTCAATGAAACCTTGAGGGATTTTTTCCATCAATGTTCAAGATCATATTTTTATGTATTCTTTAACCATTCATTCTGTTGATACCTTATCTGTCCTTTCAAAGTCAATGACTCATTCTTCTATGTATGTTTCTTTTTTCCCTTGATATTGAATGTTTTCCATAACTATTATTCAAAAGGAGTCATGTATTTTTATTGTGGACATGAATCATTTTTTCTATACATTTTTTATGCAGCATGAGAACACCCTGTCTGGTTGAAATAAGTAGTTCCGGGTAATCTACTCTTCGTGGTAGGAAACAATCGTCTCTTTAAATTGTGTATAATGCGACATGGGTGTACGAATGACTCTTGATGAATATAGTTGAATACAAATTCATCAATTTAATAATTTATAATTTAAAATAATATACAAAGTCTGGGGAAAGATACATATACATATACATTATTGTTTTTTATCTGTGTCTTGAATTGTATGGTATGTATTCCTCCTAAAAATCAGAGTGTTTGTTTGTATTTTTTTGAATACCTATGTTGGTTGTGAATTATTATCTTTAATTTTTAGTGGAACAATTGTATATGTGAAATTGATTAAATAAATAGATTTTTTTAATAAATAGTTTATTCATGATCAAAAATACCCTCTGATAACCACTGAATTTACAATTGGAACTAAATAAGGTGTTCCTTATTAAATATATAAATTTATGCGTTCTATGGTTGTGTGGTGATTCGGTTTATTGAACGAATGTGAGTTGGATGTTTTAGATGGTCTAATGGAATCTAAGGTTGATAAATTGTTTTATTATATAATGGGAGGGCAGTGTTGTGCACCATGGCTACCATGTGTGGTTTTAGTTAACTGTTCTATATGTAGATGTTAGTTGTGGGTTCATTATAGGTTGAGATGATGGGTTGTTAGAATGAATTTGATTAATGATAATAGAAGTGGTTTCTATGGGTTACTCGCCTGGAATTTCTCTTTGAGTGAAATCCCTAATGATTCATTACTGATATCAAGATTGTGTTTTTATGACATGAATGGGTGTTAAACAAAGTGTAAATTTTTAGTGGTATCAATTTTTATGGTTCTTCATCGTCTGTGATTTTTTTTTTCTTTGGGTTTGGTGAACCTTGTATGTTAACATATAATGATGGAATGGGTAAATGAATACTTAATAAATAATTATAATTTGTATAATTGATTGGTTGATGGTATTATTTTAGTTTTGGATTTTCGTGAAGTAGATTAAATTTATCAAATTTGAAACTGACCATTTTTTATGTTGATAAATTCATATAAAGGTAGAAGAAATGTTGGAAGTGTTATGGGATGAATGATTTTTTGATTGATAACCAATAGTTTGGGACTTAGTATTTTGTAATATATATATATATACATGTGTTTCATTGTGGTTTTATACACACACCAATCTAGTTAGGAACAATGTACTGAAAACCCCAATTGTTTTATGTGAGGGTTTATTTCCTAACATCTGATTGGTATGACAGATGTATAGATAAGTTCCCTTACCTACTACCTCTTTTATACATTTCTATCCTATGATTCGTCGAACTAGGTGTGGTGTGATTCTTGAGACCCAAGTGTCTACAGGCGAGATGTTCTTTCCCAGATGATTTCAAGATGGTATGTGTTATTCTACCAAAATTTCTTTCAAATGTGGTGTGTTCATGTGGACCATGTGTCTTCGATATGGATTTGATGTATTGGTGGCCTAGAATTCTTCAAATAGGATGTTATATGGTGTTTTCCAAATAGTTTTTAAGGAAATGTGATGTGGTTTGTGTGGCCCTGGAGTGTATGGGCATGATGGGATGTGGGTCATTTGGAAGTGGTATTTGATTAATGGAATTTACCATTTCATTATGCAAAACTAACTAGAAAGAATTGTGGAATGGTAATAAAATCATCGATGACTTTATGTTAAAATATTACCAAACATTTTTTATTTGGTGAGAGTTCCAAAGTGATATTCGGGGTGGTTAGTATACCTTGTCAGGATATATTTGCTTCAATTATTTTTTCATTGGAAAATTAGTATTCTTACTCTACATTTTCAGGATAGAATTTGGTTTTTTCTAATAAATATACATCTATACTCAATATAAATATATTAAACATCTTTGTGGATTCCAAGAGGACTCCTGTGACCATGATGGTTGTCAAGATATCTGGAATGTGATTAAGGTTGTGACACTACTAATCCTTAATTAATGTAATTTTTTGATTGTTTTCTTTGTAACAATTGTATTTTCAACATACATGTGGGATAGATTTTAAATTTAATTTATATATCGTAATTGTAGTTGTTATGGGATAATCCATCTTATCTCTCAATAATATTTTCTATAAAACGTTTAATGAATTCTAATTTTTTAGATTCTACCCCAATTATACTGGTCTCCACAGTATATCCTATTAGAGGTTGGGATCAGGGTCATTATTTTCATATACTAATCATGAAAAATGATGGTCATGACACTTTCTCCACCTTGAAGCAGGGTTGTGACACTTACATTATCTTGAAGAAGAGGTGTTGTGACTTAATGTTATCATTTGTGATGGTGGATAGATATGATGGATTATTTAGTTATCCATAGTTAGGATTATACTTCCTAGTAGAGAAATGGTGTCATGTGATTTTTTTTCATGACATAGGACAAGGATGAAAGTTTAGGAAAAAATATTTTTGGGCCATCAACGATCTGATTCAAGTACTCTGAGCATACCAAATGACTATGTCATGCTACACTACATTACAGTTAGAGAACCTAGGAAATCAACATGCATCATAATTACATGTATTAATATTTAAAATGGGTATTTTTTGGAAATTAAAAAAATTTATTGGTTAAAAGAAATCTTAAATAAAATATCATACAAGTCATGTTTAGGAGTTCTTCATTTACCTTTTGAGCTATAGAACCTAATACTATTCCATGTGATTCTTCAGAATTCAATGCTATGTCAGATAATCTGGTTGATTGGAATAGGGTTGATCTAGTTGGGTAGGATAAACATTGGTATAGATTCTTATGTTCTTTATATGGTAGACTATGGAATGAAATGGGGGAAGAGTTTTAGATATGGACATGGAGAGCAGGATTGAAGGATGTGATATCACCATCAGTCTTCTTCAGGATATGACTGGGTACTAGGTTCACTTAATAGTGATTCAGAGGGGGGTGTAGCATGTCATCTATAGATGTGTTACCTAGGGAGAAGAACGAGGATGATGTTATGGGGTTCGATATCAAGAAATAGTTTAAGGAAAATTAATTTAATATGTGTATTAGGATATGAATATTGTAACATCCTGGTTCTGGATGTCACCTAGAGGTGTCCCGTACCTAGTTAGTCACATTGCCTCAAGAGAATTTCCCCGAATGCATGTGGCTGCTGACTAGCAATGAGGGCCTTGGGTGTGATAGTGGGTAAACTATTCCATCTCTGGTAGAATATACAGCAAAATAGAAACAAATAAACTATAGCGGAAGTAGTAAAAAATCCACAAAAACGTGAATAGAGGAACAGTAACTGATAAACAGTTGGAGTGCATACATATAAAACAATGCATGATACATATGTCTATGAAAGCAGCCAAACAAGTCACAATGTTGAATACAAAAATAGTAAACCAAAAAATACAAGTAAAATAGATAAGATCTCCTCTACATCGCAATCCTAACCATTGACCCATGTTCTCCAGCTCCACATCAAGTCATGTACCTGAAGCAGAAGGGCTCTTGCCCTTATCTATACCTGTAGGAATATAATCTGTTTGGTTCCAAAAGCACTGCCCAAACAGGGTGTGAGACTAAATACAAGTAGGAAACCACCGCGAGATATGTTCCCAATAGTCAGTGAATATATCGTGGAAATAGTATAGAATGCAGTAAAAAAGAAACTACACAATAAAAAAAATCCATAGTTTCATTCATTTAATTCACAAACAAGTAATCATCTACACAATCAACTAAAAACAAACAGGTAACCCTTTGGGTAGTCCTCAAAGCATGGCCCCTATTTTTAACCATCATGTACTAGCAACCCACTGGGATGAACACACACCCTCACCCCTCTGGTTCAGTTAATGTATAGAATCTATGGGGAAGCACTCATTGTCAATTCCCCCTTATAGTCTTGTATCATACAAAAGTCTCTCTCGGGAATCACTGAACATCTCATTCCCCCCGTGGCTCGCATCGAGGAACCAAAAACAATCCGAGGAAGCAGTCTACATCAACCCCCATGTGGCTTGCATCATAAAATAATAATGAATCTTTAGAGAATCACTTATTTCAATTCTCCTTGTGTTATACTACACTTGGTACTCATGGCCCTGTGTATGTAAAATTTTTATAGTGCATGTAAAGTCTAAATTTATCCTCAAGAACTACTTGGCTAGAATTATATGGTATATCAGCACTTTTGAACAACATTCATAAAATCCTACAATACTAGGCATGTAATGTAAACAGAAACCAAAAGGTAAACTCAACCTAATAGTCTAGATAGAAAAAACATGCATGGAAAACAATTCTAAAGCATAAAAATTAACCTTATTCCCATTCCGTATCATATACTCTTGCATATAAGAAAACTTGGAAAACAAATGGCATAAAATGGTAGACACACAATACCCCGTTAAAGGGTATTGGGGGAATTTGCACAAAATATTCAATGAAATTCAATGTGAAGGCATAAACAACCTACCATATTGTTACGATATCAATATACATGAACCACAAGTCTTGAATCATATTAGAACACCATAGATCTAATAAAACGCACAAAACGCTCAACCCACAATAACTCACGAAAGAGGAAAAATTGGAAAAAGACTATATAGGGGAAGAGAAAACTCACCGGTGTGATACCTATTCAACCAAATGAGTTTGATTCAGAGGAAAGATGGAGGTTCGGGGGTTTGTCAAAGATCCACAATCTTACGTGTTCTCTCGGATGAACGGGACCTAAAAGAAGTTGGTTCTGTCTATCAGACGCGACCCCACTGCATTTAATGAATATTAAACTACATGGTGTGTCCTTTTGGATCACATGTCATGTACTTATTGTTTTCATACTTCTCTTTTTATGGCCTCCACATCACCCCACATGACTGTGTTTGTGGCTATGACATAGCCAACACATGGCCTCCTATGGCAACAAAGTACACGGTGCATACTCATAAAGTACACGACATGTACTTGTAAAGTTTCTAGAAACACCTCTTTCTTCAAAAACTCCATAAAATGAATAAACATACCTGAAAATAAGGCCTAAGTTCATTAAAACATCCCCAATAAAAAAAATTCATCCACAAATATCCCAAGCGTGGTGCCTAAGAGGAAACACCGAACTACTCCGACCACTATGCTCGTACATCGGCCTCCCTCTCCCAAGTCTCATCATGCACTCGTCCGTACTGCCATAGCACTCATACTAGAGGAACATATTATCCACAGATAACCTTCATACTTTTATCGACAATCTGGATAGGATGATCCTCTAATAATGCATCCACCTCCTACTAGATTTCTTCATGTTGGAAAGCATGTGACATGTCTGAAAAGTAACTTCAGAGCTGAGAAATGTCGAAAACGTCATGGATATCCCAGTACCTCTGAGGTAAATTCAACCGATTGGCCACAAACCCAACTCTCTCCAACACCTCAAACGGCCCGACGTACCATGGTAAATGCTTACCGTGTATCCTAATCCACTTGTGTCTCAACCTCGTTTTGAAACATTGAATAACCTGATCCCTGACCTCAAACTCCAAAGGTCGTCTATTCTGATCAGAATAAGACTTCTATCGAGACTGTGTAGTAGCCATCAAATATTGAATCAACTATATCAGCTCTATGGTATCTGGAACAAGATGAGCTCCCAATAATGTGTACGCTCCTTCCTCTATCCATCATATGGGTTATCAACATAGCCTATAGTACAAAGACTCATAAGGTTCCATATGAATAATTGCATGAAAACTATTCTTGTAGGGGAACTCCACTAGAGTTATATGCATCTTCCAAAACCCACCAAAGTCCAGAATTCAAGCTTGGAGCATGTCCTCAAGTAGTTAAATTGTATTCTCAGACTGGCCATCGTTTTTTGGGATGGTATGTTTTACTCAAATGTACCTGTATAGCCAAATCCTTCTGAAGCCCCAACCATACCTGAGAAGTAAAACACACATCCCTGTCTGAAACAATGGAGAGTAGAACTCTTTGCAGTGTACAATCTCTCAGATGTTAATCTGTCACAATTCATCAACACTATAGGTCTCCCTGATCGGCAAGAAGTGAGAAACATTCATATGTCTGTCAATGACAGCCCATACATCATCATTTGCTCTGGGTGATCTCGGAAACCCTGTCACTAAGTCCATCACATTGTCTTTCCACATCCACTCAGGAATGGGTAACTGGTGTAAATGACATGCCGATCACTGATACTCCACATTCACATGATGACAAGAGGAAAACCTCATGGCAAAATCAGCTACATCTCTCTTTATACGTAGCCACTAATTCTGGCGGTGTAGATCACGATACATCTTGCTGACACCAGGATGAACTGCACAAACAGAGGAATGAAAATCCCACATCAGCTCTTAATGTATATATAATGGTTCCCATATGCACCCCTGGAAATGTATGATCTCAGAAAAACCTACTATCCATATAGAAAGAGTGTCCTCTCCTGACACACTCTCCTACATGACTATGACTTCAGAGTCTGATAGTTTCCTCATTCAAACCTGATCTAGGAGGGTAGAGGTAACAACTATAGAAGATAGAAAACTCTACCCCTGTCTATCTCGCATCTCCAAATGCATCTGAGAGAACAGATCCATAAGCTACTAGGCACTAGTGGCCTCTTGAATTGTCTGTATCTACATATTCTTTCTCAACGCATCAGCCACAACGTTTCCCATCCGAGACGTATAGGAAAACACAAAGGAAAATAACAGTAGGTACCGAACCCACCTTTTCTATCTCTAATTCAGATCATGCTGAGTGAAGATATACTTGAGACTCTTATGGTCAGTGAAAACCACAAAATGCTCCTTGAGATTGTAATGTCTCCAATAGTGTAGGGCATGAACAACAACTATCAACTTTGGATCTTGCGTCAGGGAATTCCTCTCTTGTGGCCTCAACTGTTGAGACCCGTATGCAACGACTCCATCTCCCAACATAATCACATCTCCCAGCCCAATACCCAATCCATCACAGTAAATAGTACAGCTCATCCTTGTCTCTTGCAAGACTAGTATCAGTGGTGAATTCAACATCCCTTTCATATCTTAAAAGGGTGTCTCACAAGAAATTGACTATAAGAACTTCGTACTGTTCATGGTGAGACCTATCAGTGGTGCTTCTATAGATGAAAAGTTTTATATGAAGCACCTATACTATCCAACCAGCCCTAGAAAACTCTGCACCTCAGAGACCTTCTTTAGCTGCTCCCTCGAAACTACTGATCTCACTTTTTCAAGGTCTACTGATACTCATGTCTCTGAGATAACATGACCATGAAGTGAATATGGTCCATCCAAAAGTGGCACTTCAAGATCTTATCATATAACTGATGCTCCCTCAGTGTACTAAAAATGATCTCATGATGGGTATCATGGTCATGTCGAGTGTGAGAGTACAGCAAGATATCTCCCACAAATACCACTACAAACGAATCCACGTATGGATGGAACACTCACCTCATCTGTTCCATGAAAACTGCTAGTGAATTCTTGAGACCAAACGACATAAATAATTTCTCATATAGAACATACCTACTCCTCAAGGCTGTAAGAGGTATATAATATGGTCTAACATGAAACTGATGATAACAAGACCTCATGTCAATATTCGAGAATATCCGAGCTTTTCAAAGATGATCAAATAGATCATCAATCTTCTGCAAGGGATATAGGTTCATTACAGTCAACTAGTTTGGTTTCTTAAGGTCAACATAAATCCTAAGGGTGTCGTCTTCCTTCATGGATAGTAGGACATAAGAACCCAATGGAGATGTTCTGGTTTGGATGAAACCCTTCTCCTATAACACCTCCAACTGGTTCTTGTTCTCCTACAACTCTAGTGTAACAATCCTATAAGGAGGAATGGACACCATTGTCCCTCCTAGAACGAGCTAATTTTGAAAATTGATCTCATGCTTTGGAGGCATACTTGAAAAGTCATCTGGAAAGACACTCCTAAAACGATCCACCATTGGAGGAAATTATAACTGCAATGTCCCCTGGTCATCCAGATATAGACAAGAAGTCTGGGATGTAACTCCTCCTAGCCCATAAAGCGTGGGTCCTTCTCAACTCGCCTGGACATCCCACTCGCCTCTATAATGAAAAAAATCTACCCTCTAGTGATATGAAGCTCACCCTACGACGAAAACAGTCAATGACTTCCTTGAAGGAAACTAACCAATCCATCACAAGAATGACATCATAGAATATCATCTATAGAACTTATAGGTCTCATAGTATGTGATCCCACCAACCTCTAGAGGGCATTCCTTGCACTGACGTACATTAGCATTCCTAATCCCATAAGGTGTTTCTAACATTAAGAAATCGGCAGAGGAAAATATAAAGTTCCCAAGGATCTTCACAAGAGAAATAGATATAAAGCTATGGTAAGACCCTATATCGAATAGAGAGAAATAGTAAAATGAGGCTACTAAGATCGTACCTTGAAGGATAAGGGGTCTGGGGTCCTAATCCTTTTGTGTCTACTCTATTGAAAAAGTGTGGCTTGCACCGCGACCCTATTACACTACATGACCACTCTGAGCTGATCCACTTGGTTGTTGATAAAATACCGATGACTGACCACCATGAACACAACCTCCACCTTGGCCTAAATGTCCATAAGATCTTCAGTTCTATGGATTATGAGAAACAGGTGGTGCTTCTTCCAAACGTGGAGACATAGAAGAAGCCATGTCACCAAGAGTTGGTAAAATGATTTGACTGAAGTGGTGAAGGTGACCCATGTTTCCGCATGATCGGCACCCCACTGGGTCTCTCTTTCACTATAGTCTTGAATACCCTACCCTTCCAAACTGGTATCATACCCACTTTCTCTCACCTAGTAGAGCACTATCTCTAGATGAAAAACCGACCAGGATCTCAGCTCACGAATATCTCAGATTGTGCTCTGTAATCCACGCTTGGTTGATGATGAAGGTGATGGAAGTCAACCTGAATATTTTCACCAACGAACAGATCTCCTATTTGATACCATCCTCAATATTCATTTCCAAGAACAACCCATCTCTTCCTAGGAGGGTTGTGAAACGCTGAATATCGGTGAAACAAGAGTAATATTCCATATTTAGATGAGTACCCTACTCCAGACTCATGAACTCTTGGGCTCGATCAGTCCTCAAGGTCTCTAGAAAGTAGTTGTCACAGAAGATGCACTCAAACTCTTCCCAAGCCATGACCTAATAATGACCCGCCTTTGAGATTACATCAAACCATATCATAGAGGAATATCGTATAATATAGGTAGTGATCTTGACTATCTTCTCTTTAAAAATGTCCAGATTCTCAAAGATCATCAGCATGTATTCTAGCCATGAATCTGCATCCTGAAGTCCCCCTACCCATGAGAAGGTTGGAGGATGCAGTTATTGGAAGACCCACATCAAATCATCCATTGACGGGGTAGGAGGTGGTGCTCCTTGGATGGTCTACATAATCCTCAGAAATCCTTCCCTAAACTGTGCATCAGTACCTGCGTCAGGTATAACAGTGGGTTCCAGGGATGGCACAACTGGAGGGTCAGTAGGTAGTCCCTGATCAGCCATGTCCAATCTCTTATCATAACCCGGAAACTGACATACAATATGAGGACATCTCGGTGACATGACTCTGCAAGGTCCGGAACACACCATAGATCAAGATATCAAGGAATGAATACATGGAGTGTAAGAAGGGAACATGAGGAAGAAAGAACTCAATTTTCTCAAAACATGACTACAAGGCATGTACATTTCTTACACGACCTGTTCCATGATGTCATTCACATGGGGGTGTACTCTTCCCTAAACTAGTTATGTAACACCCAACATATAGCGTTTTGTCCTAGCACACGGAGTGTACATGAATCCTCCTTACATACCCTTGTTATTCTACACGGATAAGCCACACGACTCTCCTAAGGAAAGACTACACATCATATTCTTGGAAAACACGATGTGTACTGGACAAGCTTCACCTTGCTCAGGTTGTTAGTGACACGATTAGACACACGGATCAACCTACACGACATGTCGTTGAAAAACACACTGTATACATGAATGGATAACACTGAACCATTGTTTTTTCATGACATGACTGGGTACCAATGTCAGAATACACGTCATGTTCAAGATGGAAAAATCGTGTATAAGATGAGAGTCCACCGACTCGTGTTTATAGCTACACAGTTGTGCTCCTTGTTCAGGCTACACAGCGTGCAAAACTAGTACACAACATGTTTCCACAAGGTTTTACCCATCCCGTGTCTCTTCCCACATGACCTAAGACACGGTTAGAGACTACACGGTGAGTACATAAGTACATGGAATGTAATTTGTAAAAACTATTTCTTCCTGAATAGAAGAATACATTGCATAAAGTCAAAACTATATAGTGTTTATTCTTGGATTTTCAGGACAATAATCCTCATAAACATCTCTGGTGCCTAGAAATACACTGAAATGAATATTTAAGGTGCCAAATTTTAATTCATGGGGGCCGACACTCCCTGCGAATCAATGTTTGGCATCTTATACATGTTATAACAACCGAACAAGGCAATGGTCAACCAAATTCTAGTACATGAGGGCCCATAACACCTCAAAAACCAATGTTTGGTATTCATTCAAACAAATAACTACACAAACAATGCCCTATCGAACAACATGTATCATCATCAAAGCATCTATCACAACAGCATGGATATTCCACTCAACAACAATCACAAAAACATGCAATTGCTAATTCATCCTAGATGGCATGACAAAATGCATGACAAGTGATATTTAGCAAGTGTCTATATGATGCCTGAGATGAAACACCCTCATTTGATCAAGTTGCGACATAAGTAGAATCGCAATAAAAACAATGTTAACAACAAAAAACATGTGAATCAACAAATGGTGAAATCAAATAATCTATAATCTTGCAAAACAAAAAAAAAATTGAAACACACGAGGTAGGTATTATTTTCCCTATACAAGGGTTATCTACTCCCAGGAACCACTTATTACTAAGTACATATTCCTTTCTATCCCTGGATAATGACTCCAAACAGTATGTCAAGAGAAATGAATGCCTCTATCACCACTTTTTAACATCCAGGTTCTAGAAGACACCTAGAGGCACCCCGTACCCTGTTGGTCACATGGCCTCAAGTGCATTTCATCGAATTCCAGAGGCTACTGACTAGAAGCGAGGGCCTTGAGTTTGATAGTGGGAAAACCATTCCCTCATTGGCAGAGTACACTGTGGCAGAGAAACAAATAAACAATAGTGGAAGAAGTATACAGTCAATACACATGTGAAATCCGAATGAATAAATGACATAAAACTAGAAAACATACATATAAAATAATTTATGATACATATGTCTAAGAAAGTAGCCAAAAAATTTACAATGAAAAATAAAAATAGTACTCAACCAAAAATAAAAGGAAAATAGATAACAAATCCTCTAAATAGGAAGCCTAATCTTGGTCTCACGCTCTCCAGCTCCACAATATTTCAAGTACCTAAAGATGAAGGGTGTTTTCTCTTATCTATACCTGGAGCAATATAATTTATTTGGGCCCAAAAGCATGCCCAAACAGGGTGTGAGACTAAATCCCAGTAGGAATCCATTACAAAATATGTGCCTAATAGTCATTGAATATATTGTTGTAAATGTATAGAAAGTAGTAAAAAATAATGTACTCAACAAAAAACAATCCATAGTTTCATGCAATTAAATCACAATCAGGTAATCCGCTACAAAATCACGAAGATACAAATAGGTAACCATCGGGGTAGTTCTCATAGCCAAGCCCCTATGGTTCAAACAACAAGTACTAGAAACCCTCTGGGAGGCACACACACTCTCACCCCTCTGGTTTAACTAAATTATAGTCTATCTGGGGAAGAACTCACTATCAATTCCCCCTATAGTCTCATATCATACTAAAGGCGCACTAAGGAAGCACCCAACATCTCATCCCCCTGTGGCCCACGTCTAGAAACTACAGACACTCTAAGGAATAAGTCAATGTCTATTCCCATTGTTTTCTTGCATCGTAAAATTATAAAGACTCTCTGGAGGAGTCCTTACATCCATTCTCCTTGTGGTCTACTACCCTAGGTCCTCACAGCCCTATGTAAGTCAAATAAGTATAGTGCGTGTAATGTAAAAATTAAACCTCAAGAAATACATGGATAGAATTCTATGATATATCAGCACTTTAGAACTACTGTCATACCATCCTATATTACTAGGCATGAAAAGACAACATCAACCAAAAGGTAATCTATACCCAATGGTCCAGGAAAAAAAAATTCCTGGAAAACATTTCTAAAGAAAAAAATTAACCCTATTCACATTCATTATCCTCTACTATATTATATAAGCAAATTAGGAAAATAGTAGGGCTAAAATTGTAAACCTGTACTACCACATTCAAGTGTATTGGTGGAATTTGCACAAAATATTCAATGACATTCTACGGAGGCACAAACCACCAACCTCAAGGTTATGAGATCAATATACTTGAACCATGAGCCATGAATCTTCTTATAATTCTATAAATCTATGGAAACATACAAAATTTTCAACACACGATAACTCAGGAAATATGAGAATTTGGAATGTTACGCTCTATGAGAAAAGATAACCCATCAATGTGATTCCAATGCAACATTCAGAGTATGATTAAAAGGACGGACATAGGCTAGGGGGCTCATTGAAGATCCATTGTTGTACAAGTTGACTGTGATAAGTGAAACCTAAAAATGGGTTTCTTCGTCAGACATGACCTCAATGTATTTAAGGAAATAAATTATACTGCGTGTAATTTTGGAGTAAACGACATGTACTTACTGTTTATGTACTCCGCTTTAGGTTTCCTCCACATCATCCCACATGAACATGTGTGTGGCCAGGACATGACCAGAACACGACCTCATACAGAATCAAATTACATGGTGTGTACTCATAATGTACATGACACATACTTGAAATATTTCCAGAAACATCACTATCCTCAAAAACTCTAGGAAAAGGAAAAACATACCGGAAAATAATGTCTAGGTTATTAGAAATATGTAGGCTTTATAATCCATATAGTATTGGATTATATCATATGATCAATGTGTATTATTTTCATGGATGACAATCAAAATATTAGGAACTATTTTTAGATTAGAAGTCTCATGTGAGATTCCTAGAGGAGGATATATGTCCTTCTATACATTACTGAGTTACTCCCTTTATCATGCTAATGTTCATAGTGGTCCAGAAGATGGTGGAGGTGATAAATACAATGAAAAATATAAATGGTTTGTCGTTATAGGGGATTCAAAAATGTTCTTCATGGGGAAGCTATACCGGTAACATGTATCAGGCACCATGACCTTTTCGATTTTGAAAAATAATTAATCGAACCTAGTAGTTTCCTTCTCGACCATCCAGTCCCCATATAATTTTTTTAATTATGGGAATGATGTTTTTCACATATAGAGACATGGGGATTCATCGAGCTAGTTCTAGTTGGATGTTCGAGATTAGTAAGGTGGAGGTGGGTAGTTTCATCCTTTGCCTCGGTATTAGTTATTGTCAGGGCAGTTCAGGCAATAGGTAAAGCAAGCCCAAGCCCCTCAAAGGGGAGATAGAGAATGTAATGTACGACCATATGGTGTTCCTCCAGGAACATGACCCTAGTAGGGTTGATGATTCGGTTTTATGTAAAGGGTAATAGGATCTGGGTGTGGTCAATAACCTGTGGAAGAGGAATGATTTTTGGAAAATCCATTGATAATTTGATGTATGATATGTTTGTTTAGAAATCCTACTTATGATTTGTTTGATTCAAGATTTCAACACTCCTTTGTTTAACTTGGTCCTAGTCCATGATTAGGGATGAAAAATATAGAGGCATCTTGTGCCCCTAGTGTTTTGTATAGAAGAAGTTTAAAACACCATGTTTATGTTTGATAAGGATAACACTACTGATGTGAATGCCTCCGTCCCATGAAGATACTCTCAAGATACTTATGAAAACATACTATTTTATTATTTTCATCAACATGTTTTAATAGGTGCATTCCATTACTGCATGCTTCTGAAGGAGTGTCATATTTTTAGACATGGATGGTCAGTATGTGGCTTTTTTTGGAAAGTGGAGTTTCCAAGAGTGCAGTTGGCATGTAGAGAACCTTTATTACTTATTTGTCATTCTATTTGTAAAAATAGTGGAT
This sequence comes from Viscum album, assembly GCA_963277665.1. Lineage (NCBI taxonomy): Eukaryota > Viridiplantae > Streptophyta > Magnoliopsida > Santalales > Viscaceae > Viscum > Viscum album. The sequence goes on along the minus strand of CAUJRU010002191.1, from coordinate 33,033 downwards.
ACTGATATGGTGGAGGTTCCTAGTGTTTTTTGGGGTTTTATTAGATGTATTACCTAAATACGATGTAACTCTAGCCCAATAAAAAGTGTTTAGTTTAGAATATACATACATACACGTGCTTTATTGATATTGGATTATCTTTTTCTGATAGAACCTTCTGAGTTGCATGTGATGAGGATTTAGATTGATGAACTGATGAAAATAGAATTTATAAAGACCAATGTGTCTCTGTGGGGTTCTAAAGAATTTTTTCAATGAAAGATGATGGTGTTATGAGGTTGTGTATTGTCTACTAAGGCACGAATCAGGTGACAGCCATGAATTGTTTCCATCATCTGTGGTTTTCTAATCATTTGGACTAGTTGAGAGGAGAAAACTGGTTTCTTAAGATTGATATGTGATTTATATATCGACAATTGAGTTTGAAGTATGGTGATTTCTTTAAGACTGGTTTCAGGAGTTGGTATGGGTACATAAATTTGGTATTCATGTCATTTAGTTTTAAGAACGCATTGACCATGTTCATGGGGCTCATGAACTGCATCATCAATCTATTCATCGATAATATTGTCAACGTATTTATGGAAAAAATATTCATATACTTTATTTAATATGTGGAGTTTGAATCCCATCATAGTGATGTAGGAATGGATGGTGGACAAGGATTCTTGTTTCCAATGACAGTGCTGTTTTCCATGATACAGTAGGTGGAGGAGTTCCAGTGGGGAGACTCAGTTACAGAGGTGGCACAAAACTACATTGAACTTGTTTGTGCTAAATTGGTATGGTAGAAGTATCGTCTGAATGAAATTTTGTTCCATGAAAGGATCATTGTTTTATTACTAATGTTAATTGGAGTCCTCCACATGTTTCAAATACCAACCTTAGCGGTACACTAGAGAGTTTACAAGACGTATCGTGGAATGAATGTGTAGTTTTGGTGGTTGATGATGAAACAGGAAGTAGACGAGTTTATGGATATTTTCATGGTGTTCCATTAGATGATGTTTCAACACTACGTTCATTGTGGGGTTTTCATACCAAATATGTCTCCAAGTGGATGTGGGATGACATATCAGTTGATTTGTTCATAGTGTCTCCTTGGTATCAAGGAGGATGTGATGACATCAGGGTTTTGGTTGATCAACTAATGAAATCATATTACATCTTATTGATTAATGAGTCACACATAGTGGATTCCATAGAAGGAGAATTGTGAACGAGGTGGATCGGTAACATGGTGTTTTTGAATCATTTCTCTCGGATCGGTATAATAAAATACCTCACAAATCATGAAATGATTGTAGCATGCTATTGGAACACATTTACATCTTAGAAAAACCTTATACCATTAGAAAGATAGGATGACAAAGAAGACTAACCAGACACTAGAAGATTTGTTGTGAGCAATTGTCCTAGAATTTTGCAGGTATTGAATGTGACAATTACACATAGATGAGTTTAAATATAATAACAACAATCAAAATTCTGTTGGCATTGATTTTATTGATTCTTGAATGGATAAAAATGTTATTCACCTTTGAACTATCATATGTCTGAGTGACATCTTTTCATTGAACCAAGGTAGTTTGTAGAATGATAAAGAATGTATAACTCATTTATGAGATGAATAAGATGGTGTAGGATTGTATTAATTATTTTTACAATCACCGGAGGAGTGCCTTCTATTTCGATGTTGGGGAACATGTATTTTTAGGAACGAAATATATATGTAGTTCTCCCAATTAGAATATGGGGTGATATTTAGGTATAAAACATTCCATTAATATTTATAAAAATTCATGTATAACAATGTTAAACAATATGGATTCATAATGCCTCTTTAGTTATTAAAAAAATGTTACATTATTAGGATATAATAAATAATCTTATGAAAATATTACTTAAGGATAGATTCAACCTTAATGTGAATACAATCTAATATATCCGAGTTTTTACAATTATAAGAATGTGTATGAAATTTATGCTTTCTACCTTTAACAAATTGAAATGTAATTAAAAACATGTAAAAAAGAAGAATAAGAACTCATTAAACCGATAGGGAAGTGTATTCAAAAACTAGATAAAGGTCCTTGATGTATACATTGGAGAAAGTTCGCCTTAACCACCCCATGTTAAACCCTTGATAAGAAGACCTTTATCTGTCATTCTGTCCTAGAATGCCCTTGATTATTATTATAATCAACACCTCTGTATTCATATCCCCAAAAGGATAATATTGATAACAGAAACAATCATATTCACAATATTCATGATGACCATGTAGTTTAAAACTGAACATGATGTCAAAAGTATTTGTAAAATACATAATGAGAAGAGATATCAGAGAGTATCAAATCATACAATGATCAAAACATCACTACAAATACTCTACAACTCAAATGATTTAAAATGGAATGCTATTTATTGTAAAAATATCTAATAGGTGGATTCTCCTCCAACAGTCTTATTTTTCCTTAAATTTATATTGCTATTGTACATGTTGATTAATTACAATGGTTAATTTGAAATTTATTGGATGAAATCATATTGAATAAAAAATATGAAAAACATTACAAGGATTAAATAGAATTTTGACATTTGAACTCAAAAAAAAAATAATTTTACATTTTTGAAATATGTTAAATATAAGAAAATATTTTTATGGATTTTAAGATAGTGAATATTGGTGTTCAGAAATATTGAAAATAGTTTTTTAAAATCAATTATAGGAAATCATAGTCTAAATTCTGATGAGTTTTTGTGTTAGATTTTAGAATAAATTGTAGTCTGTTTTTAAAAGAATTCAGAGTCTAATATAAGGAGAAATTTGTGTCTCATGAATAATCAGGTTTTAATATTGATATGAATCTGATTTTTTGGCAGATGAAAATGATGGTTATGATTTGTTTCGAAAGAATTAGGTAAGGCATTGAAGATCACAGTCACTGTAACAATTATTCAATGAGAACAAAAAATAGCCTTAAAATTTTGTTTCATTGTAAAAAATAATTTTCCATAGAAAAAAGATTTAATCATTTTAAAAATGTAAAGGAAAGAAAATGTAATAAAGAAAAATAATGACTCAACAATCTCCCCCTATTTGAGAAACACAAAAACATTTTATAAATTAATATTATGGACTATGGTATTCATATATTCACATTAAAATAAATAATTATATCCTATTATTATGGTTCAGGAAAAATATGTCTAACTCCCCATTAGGTTATGAAATCTATAATGTTTGAATTCTTGTCATTTTTAGAGAAATAATTCACACTTATATAAAAATTTCTTCTTTATGTAATCCCCCCCATTAAATTGGGATTATATTCCTTTAATTCCATATTATTATATTTTCATTATTTTCTCCCCTTTGTGATTTCAAATAAGGAATAGAGGGAACAAAAGAAAATTCATCATTAAAGGCTAGAATGAAAAATCATGAAATAAATAAAAGGAAAATAATTTCATTCTGATTAAAAATTTCTCAATGTAAAGTTAAAAAAATGATTAGACATGAAAAAATTTACTCATCCTTGTTTTCCTCTATTGGTATCACCTTTTTCATTATTTCCTTCAGATTTTTCAATTATTTGTGATCATATTCATAATTCATTAGTATGTCTAAATGAATTTAATTTTTTCTTTTAATAACATCAAATAATTCTTCCAAGTACCTGAATTTTTCACCATGTGACATGATCAATTATAACTATTCTATGAGTTTTTCAGCTATGTACTCATTGATTTCCCTTTCCCTTTTTAGACTAAGAGTAACCGAATTCAGTTTCATATTTAGTTCTTCATCATCTTGTTGGGAGCTTTCTTTCTTTGATATCAGTTTCTATGAAATGTTTTTTTATATCCAAGATCATATCATTAAAATTATAAAAATAATATTTCATTGATTCATTGAAATCATAAAAAATTTCAATATCATTTATGACTGAATTTTATAACTCTGTGATCTATTTCAATAATTTTCTTTGAGAATCATAACTATTATGCAATTTCTTGAATTTTGTATCATGTTTGAGGAATATTTCCATAATAATTTTTGTTGAATAATTATTTTAATTGTTCGATTCATGAATGATTTGACATCATGAATCAAGGGTTGGAAATAATGTTATGGAGTTCATAATCATTTTCACAGATATAACTATGAAATGATTAGATAAAAAATTTAACACTCTGAAATATATTCTATTGTTAGTGAGGAAATATATTTTTTCTTATCTTATATCATCTTAGATGATTAATCAAACATATATATTCACATTTAAAAAAAACAATCTTGGGTGAGTTGACAATAATTTCCATTCCTTTATCATTATTATAAATTTTCATCTCGACCTTCAGAGTCCTGTGTTCTCCATCAAAAACATGTATAATTATATCATCATAGTTATCTACTACATAATAGACACCATTATCCAAAACATTAATTTAATTTTAAAAAACATCATTAGAAAACCTGTCTTCAACATGTTGAACAATATTATAATTACTGATTTCATCATCTCAAGGATGATTATTTACCACATGTAACACCCCGAGATTTTATGAAAAATATTATTTTTAATTTCACTAATGTCTTGTGTTGTACGCTACACCAAAATGAACTTGCACAACACGCATCCTTGACATTCCTTGCATTACACGCAATCGCAACCTTCCTTGATAGCGTGTGTAGTACGCAATACTGAGTTTCACGAAACAACGATATGCTATTAAAATATTATTAAAACTAGTCGTTATGAATAGTAATAACCACTTTTTGAAATTTTGTAAATTTTATTTTTCAAAATGGAATTCATTTTTAGATTCGGTGTATCGAATTTATCCTAAGGTGAAATTTTGGTACTTTTCGGATAACTTTCATATTCTGATGAATAGTGAAAATTACTAAATTATAATTAAAAACAACTTTTTTTAATCGAAATAATTAATAGTGATAAATCATTAATTTGAGTGGTTTTAAAGTAAATTTAGAATATACTTTTACAATTTTATACAATCTTGGTCATTGGATGTAATTTCACATTTAAACCAGACATAATCAAGTGTCAATCTTTTGATAGATATTGTTTCTTAAAAACACGCTATTTGTTTTAACAGCGGGATTTAATTATAAAATTAATTAATGAAATTTCTATTTTATTAATTTGGTAAAATATAATTCATTTTTGAATTCGGAATATGAAATATAGCTTAGGATGAAATTTTGGCTTTTTTTCTGAAAACTTTCAATTTTTGATGAATAGTGAAACCACTAAGTGGTAGGTTAAAAAGTGAATTTTTCATAAAACTTAATTTTACCGCTTCTCTGAATGGAATTTCGAAAATCCGACAGACACGGTTAATATCAAGGAATAAAATGTGGTTCAATGAGACGAAAATAATTTTTGGTGAATAGTAACTTTTTACTTTATTTACCACGGTTAATAGTAAATAGGGTAACTAAGGGTAAATATGATATTAATATTACCCTAACACATGTCCTAATTCTATTGGATAAGTGTAATTCGACCAAAAACAACCTTATGAATATAATATGACCATTTAGGTCCACTTGGATTAGATTATGACATTTAATATTATTTTATTTAATGAATAGTTAAAATAGTTAAAATCAAAGTTTAATAAATAAAACATTTTTAATATGGGTTTATAAATAAGATAAATTCGACTATAAATATTCATTAGAAATATAAAAAAATTTCCTACATAATGATATTTTATTTATAATTTTTAGACTTTAAATAAATTAATTTATTTATGACACAACGATGATGCAGTAATGACCCTTTTAAGGAAATATTAACATAATTGATGTTATAAATTCTAAAATGAATGTAATTTGAGACTTTTTATGAATTCCACTAATTTTTTAGGTTACTATGATATATTAGTGTTGATTTAATCAACTTGGTTCGAACATATAATTCTGTTATGACTTTCACAAAAATCAAATATCAAATAGTGTCAAAATTGACACAAAATAGTTTTTAAATCAAATATTATATTATTAATTGTTATTTTATTCCTAAAAATCTAAGGTTCGGCCAAATGACATAGATAAGGATATATATTTTAATAATAAACAATTTGGGGTTCGTTTGGCATGTTATAGTAATTGTATTAACCATATAGTGAAAGAAAACAAAAAGACACGGTAAAAGTTAAATTATTTAACTTAGAGTTAAATCTAATTGATAAAGTTAAAATAACACCCTAAACTTGTCTAAATCCTATTGGTTGATAGGATTTCGACCCATCCCCACTTTATCTTCGATATAAGACCCTTTGGAACCATTATAAACCGATTTTTACTTTAAAATAAAATAATATTTTGAGATATTCCTAAGGTGCCCCTCTCCTCCCTTATAAAAGTGCACCCCCTCCCCCTCCTCCTCACACCAATTTTAGCACTCAAGCTCGGACAACCCCTGCCAAAATCTCTTCTCCACTTCCCTAGAAACATCCTATATGTTCTGGTCTTCCTCCAAGAGCAATTTTAGTGCCCTAAGAGGAGGTCTCAAAGAGGCGTTTCAAAGAAGAGGTAATTACCATTACCAATTCTTTCGTCTTTATTTCTTCTTCCACTTCTTCTTCTTAGGTTGTTTCATTATGAAGTAATAACATCAGTATCACTCATATACTGATATGTTATTATAAGTATGAAACAACCCTATTTCACCATCTATCCATCCTACGGAAAAAGAAATCACCGCGCGTGTGTACGTATGGAATACCGTCTCCACGCCGTGGTGTAATCTATTATCCACCACCACCTTACATGGATCGGTATAATGGTGTAAAGAATAACTATAAATAGTTATTACAACATCATATTGATTCTGATATATTGTATAATCCACTCCAATTCAATTCAATATTTATGGAAAGGATATCATCACTCGTGCGTACGTACGGACTACCGTCTCCACGACGCGATGAGATTCATTCTCCATGTTAACCATTTAAGAATGATTATAAAGTATATATAAGAAATAATAATGAAATATATGACATTATAAAGCTACTGGATTTATGTGTATATATATATATGTCATCTAATTACTTCCATTCAAGACAATAAGGAAAGAAAAACAGCGTTCATGCGTACGTACGGACTACCATCTCCATGAACGGTGTTTTTCATTTTATTTATCTATCTATTATATATATATATATACTGAATATATATGATATATAAATCATATTTTTTATTCTGGAAGTAAGTAAATCATGATATAAGTAATAATGATGTCAAGAACAACAAGTCAAAACACCTACGATAAATGAAACGATTTTACCCAAAACGCTTCTTTAACATGGAATTTACAAAAGAACGGGTAATATAATGTCATAAGTGAACCATATATGATATCATAACAATGAATATGATTCTGTAATAAGTCAATGACATTATTTAAATCATTATACAGGAGGTTCGGACACATACGAAGCAAATCGGACCTAAGTTAAGGGAAATATCACAAATCTCATTTTTATCCGAGATTGTTTATTCGTAAGTATTTACTGGGGTGTATTTTATCATCCACATCCATGTTTCAGCAATATGTAATATTATTTCCATCCACCTACAATTGTTTAAATCCATTTTTACCCTTCGGTGAGTTTTTAGTAATATGTATGAAAGGAATCTTTTGTCGTTTTTTCGTACGAGGTACTTTTTGACTTTTCCGACAAAAGTACGAAGAATGTTTTTTTAACTTATACGACCTGAATGGATTTTTAAAACCTTATTTCCAAGAAACATCCTTTACAAGTTTTCAAGTTTATTTTTAATCAACTTAGTTTATTTTAAAGTCGTATGACATGTTATGAAAGGAAAAATGTTTTTGAAGTAGAAAGGATATTTTCTTCAAGAATGGAGTTCAAGTATTTTATCAAAATTATTTTCCATCTAAGATAATAAAAGGGTTCTGTTTTTATCCATATTATTACATGGATTTGATTATTTTGTGACGGAAATATTTTTATTAATTCTTTTATCTTATATGAATTGTTTTATGATGTCATGTTGTTTAAGAATTCCATTTTTATTACATGGGTTACGCTATGATGTATGGTTTATGATTATGTGGCACACATAAGAAAGGATTCATTATAAGATGGATGGGACCTATATCTCCCTCCAATGCATTGGGTAAAGATTTTATATCTCATGAGATAGACATGGATGGAATGGTAGGTTATACCGGTTCAGTGAAACAGGACTGAAACGAGGGTTACTCGATTCAGAAAGGGACTTTGTCCACTAAGATAGTCTTGCCAGTGAGTCTTGACTAACAAGAAATGATTCTCTGTGATTATGTGTGAATGCCACAATGTTTCATGTTTTAAGTTATGATTATTGTGATTACATTTCACTGCCATGATTTACCCCATGTTATGAAATTATGATCTCTTTTGCAGGTTAAGATTTTCCAAAAGTTATGTGCTTATGTATATGATGTGATTGATATTTCTTTTGTTTACCCTTACTGAGAATTTGAGCTCACCCTTTTATGTTTTCTTTTCCCCAGGATATAAAGAAATGTTTTAGGTAAAAAAAGGAATATCTTTATAGGATATGTTGAAGATCTTTCACCACGATTAGAAGATTACGTTCCGAGTTTCCAAAGACACTAAAATATTACGATCGTTGTGTGTGTTTTTTTGTTATGTACTAAGTATTCCGCAAAAGTAATGTAATGTCCATGTACGTCAAGCTTTGGGTCTCTACAGTTGGTATCAAAGGAAAGGTTTAGTCATCCTTTGGAAACTAGGATGCCGGAACTTTAGTGAGATCCCTAGAGATATTAATAAGGTATGTCTAGGGATGTCCCTATGGATAAGTATACGTATAGGATACAGTCCTAGAACTAGGGTAACGATCATAGAATTTAACCTAAGATGTTATATATCGAGGATACTCCACCTTTATTATGTTATTTTCCATAGCATGATTTTTGCCTCCCACACTATTCTTTTTTATGGGTTTTAGAAAATGGCTGGAAACAAGATGATTCACGATAATGGAGGATATGATGGAAAATGGAATGATATTCTTCATAATGAAATGGGATTTGGAAGTCCAAACATCATTATTATGCCGAATCAGCATTCTCATAATATGATCAATAAAGTAAAATTTGGTAAGTTTCCTGACTCGGCTAATAAGAGAAAGATGGACTTTCATGATGATCATAGAGGAAAGAAAGTTCAATTTCCCCTATGTAAATCATGTGGGAAGTGGCATCAAGGAGAATGTTTCAAAGGAACTAGAAGATGCTTTGGGTGTGGAAAAGAAGGACACAAAGCCAGTAAGTGCAAAGGAAAAGGTTCTGTTAACACCAGGGATGAGGATAATGGTATTGCTACGACTTCAACAATGGTTAAATGTTTTAAATGTGGAATGTACGAGCATTATGAAAACCAATGACCTAAGGGAAAGTCTCATGAAGATAATCAGTATGGTCGTATGGGAAGTATTGATGTGTATGATGATGAAGAGACTACCAATGATATGTGAGATGAAAGAATTGTTGAATCTCGGTCAATGGTTTAAGAATGTAGTGGAATGATTACATGTTTATCATGTGTAATGTTGTATAAGTAATCTCATGGTACTATGGAATAAAGAGACATGTAAGGATTGTTACATTGTTGTCTGATTAATGTTACCAGTATCCATGAAAGGATATTCAGATATTTTTGGAATGTAGATGATATGCGCATAATGAAGGGATAACTAGAAAATTAAATGTTTGATAGTATTCATGAGCTCATTACTGATATAAGGAGAAGGTTATATCATGGTTTGATTATATAGAATTTTTGGATTTTGGTATGTGGAAAGAGATAACTTTTGACAGCATTCATGTTTTCACTAAGTTTTAATGGGTATTCATTTTTTTCAAGAGAATACATCATTAAGGTATTCACATGATTGGAATGTGACCAACAAGATATATGGGGGATAAATCATGGTATTCACATGCTTGGTTGACGACATTTCTAGTAATTATTTTCTTTATACTATGAGCTTGGACCGAAGTATTTTAGATAAGCCTAAAGATTGTAATGGATTATGTTAACCATAAGTTAGTATTGTTTAAGTATAGTACTTTTTTTTGATATTATTTATGTGATGTTATTGTAATGTAGTTTTAGAAAAAGGAAAACCTGCAGGACGGGCGACAGCCCATCGCTTCGGACAAGGCTGTGGGAATCGAACCCACAACCGAAGTGCGACTGGCCTTTATCGCCTACCACTGGCCTACAGGAAGTCCCTGTTTAGTAGAAACTAGTTTTATTATATTAAGCTGTATGATATATGAAGTATAAGTCCATTTTAGGAACCATATATGATTAATCTCACTATAGATCGACTTATGTATATAATTTTTGCTATCCTTTTGTTTGAGATAGATGGAATGACCCGTCATTCTATCACATGATCTGCTAACACTTCACGAATAACAAATTCAACTTCATTTATTTAAGAGATGAAGTGGAAATTGTTCAAGGCACGAACAACAGTGAGATTGTACCAAAATAAAGTAAGTATTTATTCTAATTCAAATTCTTCAACTTTAGGGAAACGATCATAAAAACCAAAAATGTTGTCCTAGTGCTCTTATATCTGATTAATCAGACGGTACCTTAGATCGTCAAAAATTTATGGATTTGTGATTGTTGCCTTTTCCAGATCCATGTTCTCTACCACTCTCCATCGGAACATGATGGTTAGATTTTTCTTCCATATCCATATTTTCACCTATGTGGAAACCCAGTGATTAGTTTATTTGGGTAACCGTTAAGTTTCATACTTTAGTTTTTAAATATTGGTTTTGGTATTCCTTTTTACGATGTGGGTTTCTATTAAAGAAACTTTCAAATAGTAAACCATTTATAACCTCAACGAATTTCGAGGGAGAAATTCATTTTAAGGGGGGTAGAATGTAACACCCCGAGATTTTATGAAAAATATTCATTTTAATTACTAATGTCTTGTGTTGTAAGCTACACCAAAAGGAACTTGCACAACACGCATCCTTGACTTTCCTTGCATTACACGCAATCGCAACCTTCCTTGATAGCATGTGTAGTACGCAATACTGAGTTTCACGAAACAACGATATGCTATTAAAATATTATTAAAACTAGCCGTTATGAATATTAATAACCACTTTTTGAAATTTTGTAAATTTTATTTTTCAAAATGGAATTCATTTTTAGATTCGGAGTATCTAATTTAGCATAAGGTGAAATTTTGGTACTTTTCGGATAACTTTCATATTCTGATGAATAGTGAAAATTACTAAATTATAATTAATAACAACTTTTTTTAATCGAAATAATTAATAGTGATAAATCATTAATTTGAGTGGTTTTAAAGTATATTTAGAATATACTTTTACAATTTAATACAATGTTGGTCATTGGATGTAATTTCACATTTAAACCAGACATAATCAAGTGTCAATCTTTTGATAGATATTGTTTCTAAAAAACACGCTATTTGTTTTAACAGCGGGATTTAATTATAAAATTAATTAATGCAATTTCTATGTTATGAATTTGGTAAAATATACTTCATTTCTGAATTCGGAATATGAAATATAGCTTAGGATGAAATTTTGGCATTTTTCTGAAAACTTTCAATTTTTGTTGAATAGTGAAACCACTAAGTGGTACGTTAAAAACTGAATTTTGCATAAAACTTAATTTTACCGTTTCTGTGAATGAAATTTCAAAAATCCGACAGACACGGTTAATATCAAGGACTAAAATGTGGTTCAATGAGATGAAAATAATTTTTGGTGAATAGTAACTTTTTACTTTTTTTACCACAGTTAATAGTAAATAGAGTAACTAAGGGTAAATATGATATTACTATTACCCTAACACATGTCCTAATTCTATTGGATAAGTGTAATTCGACCAAAAACAACCTTAAGAATATAATATGACCATTTAGGTCCACTTGGATTAGATTATGACATTTAATATTATTTTATTTAATGAATAGTTAAAATAGTTAAAATCAAAGTTTAATAACTAAAAAATTTTTAATATGGGGTTATACATAAGATAAATTCGACTATAAATATTCATTAGAAATATAATAAGATTTCCTACATAATTATATTTTATTTATAATTTTTAGACTTTATATAAATTAATTTATTTATGACACAACGATGATGCACTAATTACCCTTTTAAGGAAATATTAACACAATTGATGTTATAAATTCTCAAATGAATGTAATTTGAGACTTTTTATGAATTACACTAATTTTATAGGTTACTATGATGTATTAGTGTTGATTTAATCAACTTGGTTAGAACATATAATTCTGTTATAACTTTCACAAAAATCATATATCAAATAGTGTCAAAATTGACACAAAATAGTTTTTAAATCAAATATTATATTATTAATTGTTATTTTATTCCTAAAAATCTAAGGTTCGGCCAAATTACTTAGATAAGGATATATATATTAATAATAAACAATTTGGGGTTCGTTTGGCATGTTATAGTAAGTGTATTAACCATATAGTGAAAGAAAACAAAAAGACACGGTAAAAGTTAAATTATTTAACTTAGAGTTAAATCTAATTGATAAAGTTAAAATAACACCCTAAACTTGTCTAAATCCTATTGGTTGATATTATTTAGACCCATCCCCACTTTAGCTTCGAAATAAGACCCTTTGGAACCATTATAAACCGATTTTGACTTTAAAATAAAATAATATTTTGAGATATTCCTAAGGTGCCCCTCTCCTCCCTTATAAAAGGGCACCTCCTCCCCCTCCTCCTCACACCAATTTGAGCACTCAAGCTCGGCCAAACCCTGACAAAATCTCTTCTCCACTTCCCTAGAAACATCCTAGAGGTTATGGTCTTCCTCCAAGACCAATTTTAGTGCCCTAAGAGGAGGTCTCAAAGAGGCGCTTCAAAGAAGAGGTAATTACCGTTACCAATTCTTTCAGCTTTATTTCTTCTTCCACTTCTTCTTCTTAGGTTGTTTCATTATGAAGTAATAAAATCAGTATCACTCATATACTGATATGTTATTATAAGTATGAAACAACCCTATTTCACCATCTATCCATCCTACGGAAAAAGAAATCATCGCGCGTGCGTACGTACAGAATACCGTCTCCACGCCGTGGTGTAATCTATTATCCACCACCACCTTACATGGATGGGTATAATGGTGTAAAGAATAACTATAAGTAGTTATTACAACATCATATTGATTCTGATATATTGTATAATCCACTCCAATTCAATTCAATATTTATGGAAATGATATCATCGCTCGTGCGTACGTACGGACTACCGTCTCCACGACGCGATGAGATTCATTCTCCATGTTAACCATTTAAGAATGATTATAAAGTATATATAAGAAATAATAATGAAATATATGACATTATAAAGCTACTGTATATATATATATATGTCATCTACTTACTTCCATTCAAGACAATAAGGAATGAAAAACAGCGTTCATGCGTACGTACGGACTACCATCTCCATGAACGGTGTTTTTCATTTTATTTATCTATCGATTATATATATATATACTGAATATATATGATATATAAATCATATTTTATATTCTGGAAGTAAGTAAATCATGATATAAGTAATAATGATGTCAAGAACAGTAATTCAAAACACCTACGATAAATGAAACGATTTTACCCAAAACGCTTCTTTAACATGGAATTTACAAAAGAACGGGAAATATAATGTCATAAGTGAACCATATATGATATCATAACAATGAATATTATTCTTTAATAAGTCAATGACATTATTTAAATCATTATACAGGAGGTTCGGACACATACGAAGCAAATCGGACCTAAGGTAAGGGAAATATCACAAATCCCATTTTTATCCGAGATTGTTTATTCGTAAGTATTTACTGGGGTGTATTTTATCATCCACATCCATGTTTCATCAATATGTAATATTATTTCCATCCACCTACAATTGTTTAAATCCATTTTTACCCTTCGGTGAGTTTTTAGTAATATGTATGAAAGGAATCTTTTGTCGTTTTTTCGTACGAGGTACTTTTTGACTTTTCCGACAAAAGTACGAAGAATGTTTTTTTAACTTATACGACATGAATGGATTTTTAAAACCTTATTTCCAAGAGAAATCCTTTACAAGTTTTCATGTTTATTTTTAATCAACTTATTTTATTTTAAAGTCGTATGACATGTTATGAAAGGAAAAATGTTTTTGATGTAGAAAGGATATTTTCCTCAAGAATGGAGTTCAAGTATTTTATCAAAATTATTTTCCATATAAGATAATAAAAGGGTTCTATTTTTATCCATATTATTACATGGATTTTATTATGTTGTGATGGAAATATTTTTATGAATTCTTTTATCTTATATGAATTGTTTTATGATGTCATGTTGTTTAAGAATTCCATTTTTATTACATGGGTTACGCTATGATGTATGGTTTATGATTATGTGGCACACATAAGAAAGGATTCATTATAAGATGGGTGGGACCTATATCTCCCTCCAATGCATTGGGTAAAGATTTTATATCTCATGAGATAGACATGGCTGGAATGGTAGGTTATACCGGTTCAGTGAAACAGGACTGAAACGAGGGTTACTCGATTCAGAATGGGACTTTGTCCACTAAGATAGTCATGGCGATGAGTCTTGACTAACAAGAAATGATTCTCTATGATTATGTGTGAATGCCACAAGGTTTCATGTTTTAAGTTATGATTATTGTGATTACATTTCACTGCCATGATTTACCCCATGTTATGAAATTATGATCTCTTTTGCAGGTTAAGATTTTCCAAAAGTTATCTGCTTATGTATATGATGTGATTGATATTTCTTTTGTTTACCCTTACTGAGCATTTGAGCTCACCCTTTTATGTTTTCTTTTCCCCAGGATATAAAGAAATGTTTTAGGTAAAAAAGGAAGATCTTTATAGGAGATGTTGAAGATCTTTCACCACGATTAGAATATTATGTTCCGAGTTTCCAAAGACACTAAACTATTACGATCCTTGTGTTTGTTTTTTTGTTATGTACTAAGTATTCTGTAAAAGTAATGTAATGTCCATGTACGTCATGTTTCGGGTCTCTACAGTTGGTATCAGAGGAAAGGTTTAATCAACCTTGGGAAACTAGGATGCGAGAACTTTAGTGAGATCCCTAGAGATATTTATAAGGTATGTCTAGGGATGTCCCTAAGGATAATTATAAGTATTGGATACAGTCCTAGAACTACGGTAACGATCATAGAATTTAACCTAAGATGTTAGATATCGAGGATACTCCACCTTTATTATGTTATTTTTCATAGCATGATTTTTTCCTCTCACACTATTCTTTTTTTTGGGTTTTAGAAAATGGCTGGAAACAAGATGATTCACGATAATGGAGGATATGATGGAAAATGGAATGATATTCTTCATAATGAAATGGGATTTGGAAGTCCAAACATCATTATTATGCCGAATCAGCATTCTCATAATATGATCAATAAAGTAAAATTTGGTAAGTTTCCTGACTCGGCTAATAAGAGAAAGATGGAGTTTCATGATGACCATAGAGGAAAGAATGTTCAATTTCCCCTATGTAAATCATGTGGGAAGAGGCATCAAGGAGAATGTTTCAAAGGAACTGGAAGATGCTTTGGGTGTGGAAAAGAAGGACACAAAGCTAGTAATTGCAAAGGAAAAGGTTCAGTTAACACCAGGGATGAGGATAATGGTATTGCTACGACTTCAACAATGGTTAAATGTTTTAAATGTGGAATGTACGGGCATTATGCAAACCAATGCCCTAAGGGAATGTCTCATGAAGATAATCAGTATGGTCGTATGGGAAGTATTTATGTTTATGATGATGAAGAGACTACCAATGATATGTGAGATGAAAGAATTGTTGAAGCTCGGTCAATGGTTTAAGAATGTAGTGGAATGATTACATGTTTATCATGTGTAATGTTGTATAAGTAATCTCATGGTACTATGGAATAAAGAGACATGTAAGGATTGTTACATTGTTGTCTGATTAATGTTACCAGTATCCATGAAAGGTTATTCAGATATTTTTGGAATGTAGATGATATGCGCATAATGAAGGGATAAGGAGAAAATTAAATGTTTGGTAGTATTCATGAGCTCATGACTGATATAAGGAGAAGGTTATGTCATGGTTTGATTATATAGAATTTTTGGATTTTGGTATGTGGAAAGAGTTAACTTTTGACAGCATTCATGTTTTCACTAAGGTTTAATGGGTATTCATTTTTTTCAAGAGAATACATCATTAAGGTATTCACATGATTGGAATGTGACCATCAAGATATATGGGGGATAAATGATGGCATTCACATGCTTGGTTGACGACATTTCTAGTAATCATTTTCTTTATACTATGAGCTTGGACCGAAGTATTTTAGATAAGCCTAAAGATTGTAATGGATTATGTTAACCATAAGTTAGTATTGTTTAAGTATAGAAATTTTTTTTGATATTATTTATGTGATGTTATTGTAATGTAGTTTTAGAAAAAGGACAACCTGCAGGACGGGCGACAGCCCATCGCTTCGGACAAGGCTGTGGGAATCGAACCCACAACCGAAGTGCGACTGGCCTTTATCGCCTACCACTGGCCTACAGGAAGTCCCTGTTTAGTAGAAACTAGTTTTATTATATTAAGCAGTATGATATATGAAGTATAAGTCCATTTTAGGAACCATATATGATTAATCTAACTATATATCGACTTATGTATATAATTTTTGCTAACCTTTTGTTTGAGACAGATGGAATGACCCGTCATTCTATCACATGATCTGCTAACACTTCACGAATAACAAATTCAACTTCATTTATTTAAGAGATGAAGTGGAAATTGTTCAAGGCACGAACAACAGTGAGATTGTAACAAAATAAAGTAAGTATTTATTCTAATTCAAATTCTTCAACTTTAGGGAAACGATCATGAAAACCAAAAATGTTGTCCTAGTGCTCTTATATCTGATTAATCAGATGGTACCTTAGATCGTTACAAATTTATGGATTTGTGATTGTTGCCTTTTCCATAGCCATGTTCTCTACCACTCTCCATCAGAACATGATGGTTAGATTTTTCTTCCATATCCATATTTTCACCTATGTGGAAACCCAATGATTAGTTTATTTGGGTAACCGTTAAGTTTCAGACTTTTTTTTAAATATTGGTTTTGGTATTCCTTTTTACGTTGTGGGTTTCTATTAAAGATAATTTCAAATAGTAAACCATTTATAACCCCAACGAATTTCGAGGGCGAAATTCATTTTAAGGGGGGTAGAATGTAACACCCCGAGATTTTATGAAAAATATTCTTTTTAATTTCACTAATGTCTTGTGTTGTACGCTACACCAAAAGGAACTTGCACAACACGCATCCTTCACTTTCCTTGCATTACACGCAATCGCAACCTTCCTTGATAGATTGTGTAGTACGCAATACTGAGTTTCACGAAACAATGATATGCTATTAAAATATTATTAAACTAGCCGTTATGAATAGTAATAACCACTTTTTGAAATTTTGTAAATTTTATTTTTCAAAATGGAATTCATTTTTAGATTCGGAGTATCGAATTTAGCCTAAGGTGAAATTTTGGTACTTTTCAGATAACTTTCATATTCTGATGAATAGTGAAAATTACTAAATTATAATTAAAAACAACTTTTTTTAATCGAAATAATTAATAGTGATAAATCATTAATTTGAGTGGTTTTAAAGTATATTTATAATATACTTTTACAATTTAATACAATGTTGTTCATTGGATGTAATTTCACATTTAAACCAGACATAATCAAGTGTCAATCTTTTGATAGATATTGTTTTTTTTTAAAACACGCTATTTGTTTTAACAGCGGGATTTAATTATAAAATTAATTAATGCAATTTCTATGTTATGAATTTGGTAAAATATACTTCATTTTTGAATTCGGAATATGAAATATAGCTTAGGATGAAATTTTGGCATTTTTCTGAAAACTTTCAATTTTTGATGAATAGTGAAACCACTAAGTGGTAGGTTAAAAACAGAATTTTGCATAAAACATAATTTTACCGCTTCTGTGAATGGAATTTAGAAAATCCGATAGACACGGTTAATATCAAGTACTAAAATGTGGTTCAATGAGATGAAAATAATTTTTGGTGAATAGTAACTTTTTACTTTTTTTACCACGGTTAATAGTAAATAGAGTAACTAAGGGTAAATATGATATTACTATTACAATAACACATGTCCTAATTCTATTGGATAAGTGTAATTCGACCAAAAACAACCTTATGAATATAATATGACCATTTAGGTCCACTTGGATTAGATTATGACATTTAATATTATTTTATTTAATGAATAGTTAAAATAGTTAAAATCAAAGTTTAATAACTAAAACATTTTTAATATGGGGTTATACATAAGATAAATTAGACTATAAATATTCATTAGAAATATAAAAAGATTTACTACATAATGATATTTTATTTATAATTTTTAAACTTTAAATAAATTAATTTATTTATGACACAACGATGATGCAATAATTACCCTTTTAAGGAAATATTAACATAATTGATGTTATAAATTCTCAAATGAATGTAATTTGAGACTTTTTATGAATTATGCTAATCTTCTAGGTTACTATGATATATTAGTGTTGATTTAATCAACTTGGTTCGAAAATATAATTCTGTTATGACTTTCACAAAAATCATATATCAAATAGTGTCAAAATTGACACAAAATAGTTTTTAAATCAAATATTATATTATTAATTGTTATTTTATTCCTAAAAATCTAAGGTTCGGCCAAATGACTTAAATAAGGATATATATATTAATAATAAACAATTTGGGGTTCGTTTGGCATGTTATAGTATGTGTATTAACCATATAGTGAAAGAAAACTAAAAGACACTGTAAAAGTTAAATTATTTAACTTAGAGTTAAATCTAATTGATAAAGTTAAAATAACACCCTAAACTTGTCTAAATCCTATTGGTTGATAGGATTTCGACCCATACCCACTTTAGCTTCGAAATAAGACCCTTTGGAACCATTATAAACCGATTTTGACTTTAAAATAAAATAATATTTTGAGATATTCCTAAGGTGCCCCTCTCCTCCCTTATAAAAGGGCACTTCCTCCCCCTCCTCCTCACACCAATTTGAGCACTCAAGCTCGGCCAACCCCTGCCAAAATCTCTTCTCCACTTCCCTAGCAACATCCTAGAAGTTATGGTCTTCCTCCAAGACCAATTTTAGTTCCCTAAGTGGAGGTCTCAAAGAGGCGCTTCAAAGAAGAGGTAATTATCGTTACCAATTCTTTCATCTTTATTTCTTCTTCCACTTCTTCTTCTTAGGTTGTTTCATTATGATGTAATAACATCAGTATCAATCATATACTGATATGTTATTATAAGTATTAAAAAACCCTATTTCACCATCTATCCATCCTACGGAAAAAGAAATCAGCGCGCGTGCGTACATACAGAATACCGTCTCCACGCCGTGGTGTAATCTATTATCCACCACCACCTTACATGGATGGGTATAATGGTGTAAATAATAACTATAAATAGTTATTACAACATCATATTGATTCTGATATATTGTATAATCCACTCCAATTCAATTCAATATTTATGGAAATGATATCATCGCTCGTGCGTACGTACGGACTACCGTCTCCACGACGCGATGAGATTCATTCTCCATGTTAACCATTTAAGAATCATTATAAAGTATATATAAGAAATAATAATGAAATATATGACATTATAAAGCTACTGGATTTATATATATATATATATATATGTCATCTACTTACTTCCATTCAAGACAATAAGGAAAGAAAAACAGCGTTCATGCGTACGTACGGACTACCATCTCCATGAACGGTGTTTTTCATTTTATTTATCTATCTATTATATATATATATATACTGAATATATATGATATATAAATCATATTTTATATTCTGGAAGTATGTAAATCATTATATAAGTAATAATTATGTCAAGAACAACAAGTCAAAACACCTACGATAAATAAAACGATTTTACCCAAAACGCTTCTTTAACATGGAATTTACAAAAGAACGAGTAATATAATGTCATAAGTGAACCATATATGATATCATAACAATGAATATGATTCTGTAATAAGTCAATGACATTATTTAAATCAGTATACAGGAGGTTCGGACACATACGAAGCAAATCGGACCTAAGGTAAGGGAAATATCACAAATCTCATTTTTATCCGAGATTGTTTATTCGTAAGTATTTACTGGGGTGTATTTTATCATACACATCCATGTTTCATCAATATGTAATATTATTTCCATCCACCTACAATTGTTTAAATCCATTTTTACCCTTCGGTGAGTTTTTAGTAATATGTATGAAAGGAATCTTTTGTCGTTTTTTCGTACGAGGTACTTTTTGACTTTTCCGACAAAAGTACGAAGAATGTTTTTTTAACTTATATGACATGAATGGATTTTTAAAACCTTATTTACAAGAGAAAATCATTTACAAGTTTTCAAGTTTATTTTTAATCAACTTATTTTATTTTAAAGTCGTATGACATGTTATGAAAGGAAAAATGTTTTTGAAGTAGAAAGGATATTTTCCTTAAGAATGGAGTTCAAGTATTTTATCAAAATTATTTCCCATCTAAGATAATAAAAGTGTTATGTTTTTATCCATATTATTACATGGATTTGATTATGTTGTGATGGAAATATTTTTATGAATTCTTTTATCTTATATGAATTGTTTTATGATGTCATGTTGTTTAAGAATTCCATTTTTATTACATGGGTTACGCTATGATGTATGGTTTATGATTATGTGGCACACATAAGAAAGGATTAATTATAAGATGGGTGGGACCTATATCTCCCTCCAATGCATTGGGTAATGATTTTATATCTCATGAGATAGACATGGCTGGAATGGTAGGTTATACCGGTTCAGTGAAACAGGACTGAAACGAGGGTTACTCGATTCAGAAAGGGACTTTGTCCACTAAGATAGTCTTGGCAATGAGTCTTGACTAACAAGAAATGATTCTCTATGATTATGTGTGAATGACACAAAGTTTCATGTTTTATGTTATGATTATTGTGATTACATTTCACTGCCATGATTTACCCCATGTAATGAAATTATGATCTCTTTTGCAGGTTAAGATTTTCCAAAAGTTATGTGCTTATGTATATGATGTGATTGATATTTCTTTTGTTTACCCTTACTGAGCATTTGAGCTCACCCTTTTTTGTTTTCTTTTCCCCAGGATATAAATAAATTTTTTAGGTAAAAAAAAGGAAGATCTTTATAGGAGATGTTGAAGATCTTTCACCACGATTAGAAGATTACGTTCCGAGTTTCCAAAGACACTAAACTATTACGATCCTTGTGTATGTTTTTTTGTTATGTACTAAGTATTCTGCAAAAGTAATGTAATGTCCATGTACGTTAATCTTCGGGTCTCTACACCACATCCTCAGAAACATCTATTTTCTGAAAACATATTACTCTTGATATTATCATGGTGGATTCACAATGATATGTTGTAATTGATATTATTTTATAAGGGAACACATTCTCTTCATATTATATTACCATTCTTATCACATCATTTCTTTTTTTTTCACTTATTATTTTACTTTTAGCAGATTTTCATCAATAATTGGTTTTTGAAATGATATATCCTTATATCTCTTACCTCGTACCAAAGTCATGGTTTCCATAATTTTCTATTGAATAACTAGTTCATGTTTGAATGATTCTAGTACCTCAAATTTTTCTAAAGTATTCTCTGTCTCTCATTGAAAATCATTGATAATATTTTCTTATGAAATTTTATTCTTCAACATCATTACATTATATTTCTTCTTAAGATCATTACCTTCTTGGAATATTAAGTTCATAACATCAAAATAATCTAATCTGAAGACTACAACACTTTAATTATTATTCATTTTCAGATCTCTCAATTTTTTTACAACATCATAAAAAATGATTATTTTCATGAGCAATGGTGGAATCGATATTGGTTCAATGACATGTGTTTGTTCCTTTGGTTTAGCCTATTCGGATTTTCTTTTCATAGGGGTTTTCTTAGATCTTTCACCAACAACTCATTTCTTATTGGATGATTGTTTAAACTTACTACGATGTTTAATGAAATCTCCATACATTTTAATAAAACTAATTTCGATATATATCAAGGTATCATAACTTAAGATCATGATCTTGAATATTTTTTCCTTCGAGATTCTATATATTTTCAAAGAGTCTAAGTATAAAAAAATTATCTTATAAAATATCAAATGATATGTTATTAAGTGATATTTAATCTTTCCATTCATAATGTTTTGGATGGATAAAAGAATTCACATAATGAGGATCAAATTTTTTACATTCACCATGAAATGCATTATAAAAATATCACATATCTTTGAAGATTCATTATCATCCATCCTTGAATTTAAAAATCTATTTTTTCAAAGGAATACCAATATATGGGTTTTTAAAATATGAGTTATCTTTGGTTTATTCACTCCCTTAATCCTAGGACATTTTATATACCTAACATTCTAAAAAAATAACCTTTATAAGGAAATCTGTGTGAGAAAATGATTTCTTCAACTTCTTAGGGTATATACATGACACATGCATCCTTCTTGTAAGATAGTGAGTTTTTATTTCCATAATTCATAAAGGATAACATGTCCAATCTACATTGTTAATAAAATTGAATGTTATCACAAAATTATATAACAAAAATATCATACACCAAATCATGAATATTTTATTTTTCTACGTATATGATTTCCCAACCACTAATATTGATGATCATTTATATAAAAGAGTTATTCTTAGAACACAATTTCATGAACAATAATATTTCCCTAAGGAGTATCCAATATTTGAGTCTCTTTATTTATGCCATTTGAGTTTTCAATGTGACCTTAAGAGATATTTAGACTTTATAAATAAGGGAAATCCTAACAGATACACTTGAAGGGTATTAGGGATTTGGCACAAAAAAATGAGTTACATGATGGGGGACGCATAGAGGGGTACATTAGATATGATTTGTGGGGAAAATTCTTATTCCTTGTTTAATACAGTAGTTAAGAAAGTCTTGATCTGATATGACGGTTAATATTAGTTCTAGATATGTATTTTTTTATTAAAATATTTTACTGTTTTAAGGATCAATTATATTAATGGTAAGTGAATATGATAAGGTTTTTGGAAAAAAAATTTAAATAACATTATAAAAAATTAAATTATAATGATATACATAAGTATACATACCATCTAGATTTCATAGAATCATTATTTAGTATTGATATTATCCTTTGAGGAAATTTAGATTTTATAATTTTTTTATTAGAGATGGAAACCTTGTTTATGTTTGGAATTTTTTTTTTGGAAAAAGAAATAATCATACGCACTCCCCAAATTATAAGGATTATCATAATGTAAGGTGATAAGTATCAAATAAATGTTAGTATAGATAATTAATATATAGATATCATTATTATATTTTGTTTAATGTATTCAAATCTATCAAAGGGAAAAAAATTTGTAAATATTCCAGTAAGTTTATCTTCTACTCTGATAAATCGAAGGATGATATATACTTTATGTTTGTGGTCCATAAGAATGATATGTACTATGTATATGTGCATTGAAATAGAGTGATGTGTAGGTTTGTTGCATATTGAAATGTCATTATAATTATTAAACATTATCTGTGTTTTTCTAATACTCATGCCACAATCTTTAAGTGTGTGATGGATCCACAACCGTTGAGCAGAAAACCTTTGAGAAACTGCATATTGAGCTTCAGAAGTGGAAGGTTCTACTGATTATTGTTTCATTAATGACCAAGAAAATAAATAATATCATATGAAATGAAATGTTCTAGATGTAAATTTCCTATCCATTCTACAACCACCAATGTCATCCTCTGAAATTATTTTAAAAATGAACCATTTCTGGAACAATTGAAATGTCTTAAATCCATGGTTCTTTTTTAAATAGAACTAAATTATTTTCACTTATTTTATATGGGAATATTTTTGATTATATTGATATATTTATCATATGAATATTGAAAACAATGCATCTAGATTACTAGCTGTTAAGATTGATAGAGTTCCTATCATATATCTAAATGATGTTTGATTTACTGGTTTACTAGATTCATCAAGATCAATATTGTATGAGGCACCAATTGGAGTACTTATAAATTTTTTGTTGTCTATTAATTAATTTTTATAAAGATAATTAATATACATATATTCAAATAAAAAAGTTACATCTGGTTTTTGAGATGTTCAAATCCGAAGAAAAAATGTTAACTCCCCCATCATACTATTTTCAAACATAAATTTCATATGATTCAAAATGAATTAGTAATGGATTGGTGTGTTTATTCGAATATAATTTCATAAATATAAATATTAATAATGAATAATTTTATATTAAATATCATTATGGATCGGGGTGGACCATAAGTTCCATAAGCATTATTGATTTATAAAAAATATCCTATATGCCATTCAAACCATGCTCTAGTAGATTGTTTATGTCCATATAAAACTTTGGTATGTTTTTAAACATGTTCATGAAGTTTTGAAACTTTAAAACAAGGTAGTTGTTCAACATAAACATCGTAATGGACATATCCATTTTGGAAAGCACACTTCATGTCCATCGTAAAAACATTGAAATTTAAAAAATTTGTAATGGAATGTTGAATATGAATAGATTCATGTAAAGATACTAGATCATAGGATTTTTCATTGTTTATTCCTTCATGTTGATTATAGAATTTAGTAACTTATATTTCGTTATTTCACACAATTATTACATTTTAATCACATTAATTTATAAAGTCCAACTTCAATCAAACTACAAAAGTTTCATTAAGTCTTTCAACTAAGGCCCAAATTTTTTTTCTGTTCAAAATAATTTAGTTCATCTTTCACTACTTTAATCGAATTACTTCCCCCCAATGCTTTATCATTAAATTAATTTCTAATTTAAAAATAAATTAAATATATTCTACATCATTATTTAGGAGACATTTAGTTAAAATAGGCCGATTTTCATCAGTGATGATACAATCACATTGATTAATTTTATGAAACAAAATATTATAGTTTTGTAAAACGTCATCATCCACAGAAGGAAGAAATCATCTACGGTTAATACGTTAGAAAAATTTTATTGAGTATTTGTAGTATTAGATTAATCATCCATCAAAGAATGATAATTTTTTTTGAAATCACAAAAAGTGATATAGGTTGTTGTTGTATAAAATCAAAAGTATCAATTTCATCAAATTTAACATGTACTATTTCCTCAATAGTACACGAATTTTAGTTAAAAACACTATTAGCCTTAGAAGTCGTGGAAAATACTAGGAAAAATTATTCACCATATTTGGGTGATAATTTATATCAATTATCATTATTATTCAAGATGAATACATTTCATCCAAATACATTGAAGTAATATACATTAGGTTTTTGAGATGGGAATAAATCATATTGTGTATTATTAAGAAAATTTTTGACTAAAACACGATTTATAAAAAATAATGTAGTACTAATTTCCATAGTCCAAAAAACGTTTAGCAATATAATATTCACTCCACATGGTAATATTTTTACTTAAAAATAGTTTTTCTACTTTCAATATCATCATTTTCCTAAGGAATTTTTTGAGCTATGTAATTATGAGTAATTCATTTCAAACTACCAAATGATTCAAAATCTGAATATTCAAATTCTATCATATGATAACTATGTATAATTATCGATGAATTTTTTTTTCTCATTTTTAACATTGGATGAAAAATATTTAAAATATGGAAAAGATATCAAATTTCTTTGCTAGAATATAGACCCATGTAAATCACATGTAATCATAAACTAAAACAATTACATTGTATTTTACTCAAATAATTCTATATTATGATGGTTAAAAAGATCCATATGCACAAGGTGTAAAACATCATATGTTTAGAGTTAAATAATTGATTTAAATAATGACTTATGTTTCTTAACATATTGACAAGGATCATGTACATTTGAAGAATGAAATCAATGCTTTGGAAGATACATAAAAAGACTATTCATGGAATGTTTTCATTGGATCCTAATCTTACAATGTACAAGTCTTTTATTACATAAAAGATATTGATCTTCTATTTAACATAGGAAAGGAATGTCTCGGCTTCTATAGAATTCTATGTTATGTGTATAATCATTAACATGCCTTTGAAAAGTGATAAAAACTCTTCCACTGAATTGTGTACTAGGAACATATAATTCGTAAAATTCACAAGGTAAACCTTATCACATAATAAACTTATAATTATATCATTGTTTTTTATTCCTTATACATATAAATAATTATAAATTATTTCTTATACAAAAAGAATAATATTACATATACCAACAATTTCTACTTGAGTAATGTCACTGAATGATACATTTCCACCATTCTTCTTAATAATATTTTTAATGAAGTTTTTGTTTCCAACCACATTCCTGAATCATACTCTATCCATATACACTGTAGTTTTGTTAGTTCTTACATTTTTTCCCTAAACATAAAATAGTTAAACTTTTGGAATGAAAACATTATTGTATCCTGGAATTTTAGAATGTAAACTATTTTGAATCCATATTTTCAATGAAAAATGGGCCTTATGAAATCATAAGGTTTTTGTTTTATTCAATTAATGAAATTTCTCCCTATTACCACCAAATTTCCACTTTCTAAAAAATGGATACCTTTGGGGTAGGAAATCGTTGTGACAAAAAATGGTTTTGGAATTAGAATAACCAAATCCAAAACAATTCCTTTGACAATGAAGTTGTGAATAAATATTATCAAAACCATCATTTTCATGAGTAATGATTGAAAAAATATTCCTTAATGAAAATATTTCATATTTTACACGCATGAAAAAATTCTTATCCTTATAGTCATTCGCCTTATAATATATGTTTTTCTCTAAATCATTTTCATAAAAATATGATTTTCAAGATTCTTTGAGAGATTAATTTTTATTAATTTTATTCCTTATAGTTTTGGAAAATATTATCAAAATAAACTTTTTTTCGATATATTTTAAAAGATATGATATTTCTTCTATTAAATTAGTTGTTTTATAATTTTCATTCTCATGTTTCTCATTAATCATATTATATTATTTTAATGTAACATTGAAAATTTAGATTGTTCATTAGAAGTTGGAAAAATATTATTTATTAATGTGGATGATTCACCATTAGAATATTCATAATATTCTTCATTAGGATAATTAGAAATAAAAGGAATATTGGTTAATGATTCAGCAAAATTTACTTTATCTATGAGAAATTGATTATTTGTAGGATTACTAAATTATAGCCCATTATTCATCTGTTCGGACGATTCAACATCAGATGATTCATTATAAGAATAACCACCACTAGAACTACATGAATAATTATATTTTAGTTAATACATATTTATATAGTTTGTTTACTTCTTGTTTATTTCTAAATGACTATCCTTTCATCCTTTAATTTTATTCATTGTAAAGAATTTTCTAATATGGCCTTCCACCTTGAATTTATAATATGTCACTTATGAATCATTACTATTAATTTTTTATTCATTAATGTAAATTTATTAGAAATATTTATTTCAAAAAATCATTTAAATCCATCAAGCATTATTGGAAGTATAATTCACTAAATGATCACAATCACTTGATTCAAATATTACAGTAGTTTTCATGACTTTTGATCTAGTAATAACTTCAAGATTCTGAACTATATAGTGAATGAAACACATCAATTATTATTATGTTACTTAATAATATTTTAATCTATCTTAATTATTGTTTCATGTTAAATAATAGTCCTAAATAAATCATCAAAATTGATGTTTAAAACTTTCCTATTATCCTTAAACATTATTCTTTTTGATTCCCACTCATTGTGCATAATGTATGTTTTCATATCTACAATAATCTCATCCTCAAGTCCCTCTTCACCCATAGACTAAAAACTATTGATAATTGTTATAAATAATTGATGAACTTTGCATACAACTTCTCCATATGGACATATGATACCATGATATTCAACACCATGCACAACTGTTCTTGTTTCAATAACCTTGGATGTGTCTAAATGTGAAACCAATAATTTCTTCCATGTTCTATTTTAAGCATCACATTATAATATTTGGCTATATATATTTCTAGTCGTATAACATTATTGTGTATTGTGTACCATAATGTGAAGCTGACATGCATGTTTTTCTTGACTGGTGAATTATTTTATTTCCTTTTCAATAATCTTGTAGTATATTAGATACATCCTCTTATACCAATTATAGGGTCAAAATGTAAATTTATATTTCTCAATTAAAAGACGGGGTGAATTTTAGGTTTAAAAACATTCTTTTTTATCGATTATAAAATTTCTGTTAACCGAATTTATCAAGATGGATTTATCAACCCTATATAGTTCTTATTAAAGAAAATAATTTTATTTAGATAAAATAATGAATATTAATTCAAGATTACTTATGGAAATATACTTCCATAAAGTGTAAAGAATCTAGTATATTAGAGTCTGTACAGGTAAATGAATTTGTATGAATGTTACACTTTTTCACATTAACCAAATGCAGTAGAATTAAAAACATGTAACTAACAAAGAAAAGAAAAATAAATATTTTTACTCAAAGAGAAGGGAATCCAACAAACTTGTATAATTATCCAATGAATAATACATTCAATAATTTTTGACTTACCCACACCAGTGTAAACCCTTTAAACAAAGATCATTATCTATTTTTCTATCTTTGTAAGATCTCTATTAAGAATCAAATTGACACCTCTATATTACTATGCTAAAAATCTATCTATTGATAACAACAAGAATCTTATTCTCACTACACATTTTTTTCAACTTGTTCAGAGCTAAACAAGATGTTCCCAACATTCGCAGAAGGAAAATCATGTAGAGCTCTCAAAAATTATCTGTTAATTATAGAGATTATCATCATTATAGATACAATCCATTACTATAATGAATTACAATGGATTGGTATTTTTTAAAAAAATATTCGGCATTTTATTTCTCCTCTAACAAACATATTGTTCCTTAAATTAGGGAGGGACCTACAAATGTGGAATTCATACAATGATTAATTTGAAATAGTTTGGATGACATCATTTGGACTAGTAATCAATCAGAAACAAAAAATTACTTATGATGCCTTATCACATTTAGGATTCAATAAAAAGAAATTTTACATTGATAAAATACTATAACAATATGTAAATTATTTAATTGAATTCTAATGATAGTGAAAAGAAAAATTTACAAATATTGAAAAAAAGTTTTTGAAATAATTAAAAATATGATTATGATATTGGAGGAAATCAGAGTATAAATTATAATGAATATAATGTCTGATTTTATTAGAATTTGGACTATGGTTTTATGGGAAAATGACGTCGAGATTCTGTAGAAATCAGAGCCTTCTTTTTTAAGAAATAAGTTTCTTAGGAGATGTATGTTTCTGAGTTAGATATGGATTTGTTTTTATGAAGTAAAAATATAGTTAGGATTTGTTAGGAAAAAATTACTCATTGAATTGAAGATCAATAAAAAAGTAGAAATAAATCAGAGTGAAAGAAAATATAATTTAAGAATAATGTTTCATAGAGAAAATAAATTTCATTAAGAAAATGTGATTGTGATTTTCAAAAAATAAGAGAATGTAAAATTCATATGGAAACATATTAAATAAATATTTTTCTTTAAGGATTCCCCACTATTTGAGTAGATTAGGTTTGGAAGAGGTATAAAGCATTATCCCAGGATGAGATGACCCTATGGGGTGTTGGAAAATTTTGGAAGATTGGTAGACTGTTCTGCACTACCGTCACATTTGGAGATGATCAAAAATGTTTTTCATGTCTCTCAGCAACAGAGGTATCTTAATGATGAGTCCTCTATGATAAAATGGGGATAGTTTGATATCAAAGATAATATGGTGTTCGTGGAATGACCAGTAGAGATCTAGTATCATTAGGAGAATGTTCTTTGTGGGAGAACTATTATTTTGGTTCACGTGTTGTGAAGGCATTAAGGCAAGGAAGAGAGTACATGGGAGAGAGAATCGAATACGTGTTCCCAGAACCCACAGTTGTTTTGAGATTTTATATTTTTATATTATCATGGTAATTTTATGTTTAAACCATGTTTTCTATGAGATTTTTTGTTTCCTTGTTTTGTAATGATTTATGATGTCCTGAAATGTGGAAAATGTAGGAACAGATTCTTGATCGAGATTCTTTAATTAAGATGTGATTATACCATTCTAGTTGAGTCACTACATCCTATAGCAGATTTTATTTTGACATAGATGGTGTAACATAATGATTTATTCAGAAAAATATTAATGATATTTTTTTTGGTGTGTATTTTGGTCAATTGGGTGAGTAAAGGTTAGAGGAGTTGTTCATGGGTGATGATGTTTCACTCCATATTTCGAACAAACAAGTTTAGATTATCATTTTATGATAATGTTGGAAAAGGTGTTTCAAATGTATCGTGATCCTTTAGAGGTACCTCAATGAGTGGTTTTTAACACCCCCCCCATTTTTTGTATTTTTGGTTTGTAATTATCATGGGAGATAATACCCTGATAAGTATTTTCATTGATTACATTTACCTCTCTAAACTATTACTTATTTATAATCTAGTTTTTGGGGTGTTCTGTGTGGTCACAGTGACTCACTTAAATATGTTGTCAAAATTCCAATTTTTCTGATGGTGAGACAGGACAGATAGGGTATAGAAGTGATTCACGATGGAGAATCATCTACATGATCATGGAAACGATATATCAAAGAAGAGAATCACAATAGGGACTCATGGTGGTTATTTTTCAGCAGCGAGTTGTCTGATGGTTACTCACCCACTAGTGAGTTTTCTAATTCTGACTAGTCCAATGATAGCTCATCCAACGTTGTGCATTCCGACCGTTACACATCCAAAAATAGATCATCCCAATGTGAGACACCTAATGGTGACTCTCCACCAGTATATTACATAATGATGAGTCACCCAATAGTAAATCATCCACTTGAAGATCATACAACAGTGAGTCGCACTGGTGACTCACACTAGTGACTCTGAGTGGTGACTCACCTAATAGTGAGTCATTTCCAATGGTTTGTCAAAATCTATATTTTATTAAAAAAAATTAGTTTCTCCCCATTAACATTTATTTTTATGTAAAATGTTTTTATGACCATATATAAATGTTTTGGAATCTATTTTTAGTACCATGATTCATATCTCTATTTCCCTAAATGACTCAGGGGCTTCTAAATTGCCAAATCATGTGGTCTTGGTCATGTAACAAATTTAATGGATTTTAAAATTATTCCTCCCATTGATATAGAAACCTCCCATTAAAAAATTGAGACACATTTTTCTCTTTGTTTTTCCCTTTTCCATTAAGACAGGAAATTCCCTAAAACCATTATTCCTATGGATTCTTCTGTTGGTGTTGTGGTCATTTATCGAATTTTCACTAGTGCTTTTCTGATGCATGTTCACCCAATGACTTGGTTTAAAAAGTATGTGTTGAAAATCTGTTCTTCAATGTAGGAATCACGTCATCTTTCAAAATTGAGTATCATGCGGGGTTAGTTTATGAATTTTTCAGGGTAAATATAGATGAATCTGAATTATATGATGATAATAAAATAAATTTTTTAAAAAATAAAATGGGGTTGGTTATAAATACACATGGTTATGATTTATTGTTATTTTGATCAATTTCATGAATTATATGGGTTGTATTTCTGTTTTAATTCGTATTAGTTTTTGGCCCATATATTCAGAACTTTTTTTGATGAGAATCCTTATCATTTATCATTTATAGAATATATATATATATATATATTTGTGAATTTTTTTTACCACATATATTTTGATAAATAAAAGGATTCCTATATCTCAATCCTATCATGTGATCACCATGGAATTTACAATAAGAACTATATAAGTGTTTCATTATTAAATATAGAAATTTCTGCCCTGTGTGCTGGTGTGCTGATGTTGTTGATATCATGAAAATAAGTTTTGTGGTTTGGGAGGTGTAATGGAATCTTGGTTTGATAAATTAATATATTTTGGAATGGATGAGTACTATTATTCATTGGGGAACCTGGGTGTTGTTGTGTTCAGTTATTTTGTCCCTAACAATGAGTTGGTTGATCACTATGGGTAGAGATAATGGATTAGGAGGAATGAAATTGAAGAATGAAGATTAAAGTACTTAGTATAAAAAATTATCATGGATCTTCTGTAGTAGTGGAATGGATAAAGCTTCACTTCATGTCTCTGGATCCTTTTTGTTATGACATGACTGGGTGTAAAACATATCATATATATGAATTTTAAGAACCCATGGGTTGAGATTGTAAGACTTTGAAATTTTCTTAATGTTATTCCAGAGTAGGGTGTTAAGACGACGTGTGATTCCAAGACTATGTGTGACCGAAATTAAATTATATGTGTGTTCACATTGGACATGCCAAATAAATAGAATAAATCTTAAATAGTTGACTAGATGGGAAAACTGAGGGCACTGTTTATTCATGAACGTGTCATTTACCCTCGGAGGGGTATAACTTTTAATGGCGTAACCATTCAGTGGAAAATGCCACCAGGGGCATTTTCATAATTTAGTAGCCTTGGGCAAGAACATTACAAATTATGAATGGAGGGTCAGATTAAAATTTTGAGACCGCTGTTACGCTCAGAATGGGGATTTTACCCTAGAGGTGGCTTAACC